>ONZH01013286.1:0-56003 GCA_900303285.1 Rhinella marina
GGCTGCAGAGAGCCTGGATAGTGGTGTAAAACACTGTGCCTTGCAGTAAAACGCATAGGGGAGTCTACTGTGGTAGTGAAAGAATACTGTGAGTCAGTGTGACACGCACACAACAGGCGTCGCTCTTAGAATCGCTGCACACTTTTATGTATTTGGGCAGTTAAGCGACCAAAACTCACCTAATAACTCAAGTCTGAACTCAGCCTTAAAGGTCAATGTTAGCGCCAGCTATACATAATCGTGCAGAGGCCCAAGATCCTACTAGAGTGCCAAAAGCACACGCCTTTTACACTAATTCACTGATTCCACATACATTTCGACAGAACCTGTTCTATTACACGCTTATACAAGCAGAGCCCCCCCCAGACAGTGTGGAGATGGCAGTGGCAGCAGCATCAGCAGACTATGAAGTGGAACGACGACAGTGTGGCCAGGTGGCATCAGCATGAATAGGCCACAGAGTGGCAGAATGACAGACCCTGGAAGTGGCAGCAGCAGTGGAAGTAGTAGTACAATTTGAAGGCCACAGAGTGGCAAAATTACATAATTTCGACGTAGCGGAAGCTAGGAGACGGCATGTGGAGTCAGCGGCGGCAGCAGCAACAGGCAGGAGAGTGGCATGGTGACATACCCTGAAGAGCAGACCGTAAAAAAGAATTCTCGGCCTTTTGGTTAAGATCAACTGTAGTATATGTTCTTATCAGTATCGGGGCTGGTTATGCAAGCGGACGGGAACGTAAGACAGAGGAGGTGCAGTGAAGGCTCCAGCTTTTCCTCAACTGTGGCAAAATGTCAGTATTGACGCAGTACGCCAAGAAAGCTCCGAGTTCCATCTTGAGATCGAGCTGGCGGTCTGCAGGGAGCTGAGCTACCACCTGTGGGAGCCCCTGCCTCTCGCCTCCCCCATGCTCATCGCTGAGTGTCCCGGGGGCCGTAATTGTTTACTTTTAAAAATTCGAGTGTTCAAAACAAACAGGGTTTCCTGTATACTTGAGCTATGAATAATGGAATAGGACTACAGAACGTACCAAAAATTTACGAGTGACATGCTGCTGCCGAGTAGAAGTACATTTCAAGGCCACAGAGTGGCACAGTAACAGCATCTGCAAGAGGCAGCAGTCAAATACATTTCAAGGCCACAGAGTGGGAGAGGCAGCAGGAGTCGTACTAATTTTAATGAGACAGACTGGTACAGTGACATACCCTGGGAGAGGCAGCAGCAGTCCTAAAAATGTAAATGCAACATACCTTAGAGTGGCACAATTACATAATTTGGAGGTAGCGGCAGCTAGGAGACAGCGTGTGGAGGTGGCAGCAGCAATGAGTAGGCCACAGAGTGGCACAATTACATAATTTGGAGGTAGCGGCAGCTAGGACACAGCAAGTGGAGGCGGCGGCAGCAGCATGAGTAGGCCACAGAGTGGCACAATGACATAATTTGGAGGTAGCGGCAGCTAGGACACAGCGTGTGGAGGCGGCGACAGCAGCATGAGTAGGCCACAGAGTGGCACAATTACATCATTTGGAGGTAGCGGCAGCTAGGACACAGTGTGTGGAGGTGGCAGCAGCATGAGTAGGCCACAGAGTGGCACAATTACATAATTTGGAGGTAGCGGCAGCTAGGACACAGCGTGTGGAGGCGGCAGCAGCATGAGTAGGCCACAGAGTGGCACAATCACATAATTTGGAGGTAGCAGCAGCTAGGACACAGCCTTCGGAGGCGGCAGCAGCAGCATACCTTAGAGTGGCACAATTACATAATTTGGAGGTAGCAGCAGCTAGGACACAGCGTGTGGATGCGGCGGCAGCAGCATGAGTAGGCCACAGATAGGCACAATTACATAATTTGGAGGTAGCGGCAGCTAAGACACAGCGTGTGGAGGCGGCAGCAGCAGCATCAGGCCACAGAGTGGCATGGTGACATAGCCTGAAGGTGACAGTAGTAGCAGCATGAGGAGACCTGATTGTTGAGGTGGCAGCAGCATCAGAAGGCTACATATTGGGTCAGTGACAGAGTGGAGAGGTGGGTGGCAATACCAGTCACTGGTAAAGATGCTGGGTGGTAGAAGGAGCAGCTGGCAGATGTGTGGCATCAGGCGGGTGGCAGCATCATAAGAGTGGCTGAGGCAGGTAGCCTGAAGAATACAGTCTCATTTGTCAAGGTTTTGGTGACGCATCATGGCTGATCTAATCTGATGCATCAGGCGTTGGTGGGTGGAAATCCTGGCTGATCCATACCTGATTCATCTTGACAAAGGTGAGTCTTTCCACATTTTGGAAGGACAGGCGAGTTCTCCTTGGGGTAACTATGGCCCCCGTCACACTGAACACCCGCTCTGATGCCACACTACTAGCCTGGCAGGACAGCTTCTCCAGTGCAAACTCGGCCAGTTGCGGCCACAAATCCAGTTTGGCTGCCCAGTAGTCCAGCAGATCTTCAAACTGGGGTGGCAGGGTGCTGTCCAAGTAGGCCACCACCTGCTGGTTCAGGGTCTGCTCCTGGTCTACCTGCTGCTGCTGCTGGTGAGTACTTTCCGCACTTGGCGGGAGAAGAAAGCTGGTCATCAGCGACTCCAGACTCAAGTTGCTGCTGATGGAGCTGGTACTGCTCCTACCCCCCACAGCAGCCGTGGTAGTGGTACGTGAGCGCTAAGGGACCCCCCGGTCAGACCAGTGAGAGGATGGACGATGACGCAGATAGGCAGCAGCCAAATGACTACATAGCATGTCTCTATGGTACTTCAGTTTGTCCTCCCTCTCAGCAGGTGAAAAACAGGCCCCCATTTTAGACCGGTAGCGAGGGTCCAAGAGGGTGGAGAGCCAGAAGTCATCCCTCTGCCGGATGGTGACTATTTGGCTGTCACTACGTAAGCAAGTGAGCATGCATCGGGCCATTTGCGCAAGTGACTCGGAGGGACTCCCTGCCTCCAACTCCACTGTATACTGCCATGGTGTCTCTGGGTCATCTGCCTCATCTTCCTCATCTCCCTCTACCTCCTCTGGCTGCTCCTGCTCCTCCTCTTCTGTCACCTGGGTAGAAAAACCACTAAATGCTTGTGCTCCAATGTCTTCCTCCTCCTCCAGTTCAGCCCCCATCGGACTCATGTGGCCGTGAGATGCAGTCTCCACATCTCCAGTCCCCTGACCAGAAAGATTTTGTAGCATCTGTTCCAGGACATGAAGCAGTGGAATTACGTTGTTCATACCGTAGTCCTGGCGACTGACAAATAACGTGGCCTCCTCAAAGGGCCTGAGCAAGCGGCAGGTGTCACGCATGAGCTGCCACTGGCTGACATCAAAATTACACAGGGGAGTACTCCTGTCCGCTTGGATCATTAAGAAATTGTTTATGGCCTTTCTCTGTTCGTACAATCGGTCCAACATATGGAGGGTAGAATTCCATGGGTGGAAACGTCACATATCACAGCCTATGTTGAGGGACGCCATTCTGTCACTGCAGCTCAAGGAGGGTGTGCTTGGCGCAGTAGGAATGGCTGAGGTGCATGCAAAGTTTCCTGGCCATTTTAAGAATGTTTTGCAGTTGGATATAAGGCTTGAGGAACCGTTTGACAACCAGATTAAATACATGCGCCATGCAGGGTGCATGGCTCAGCCCTCCTTGGCGCAGTGCGGACACCATGTTCTTTCCGTTATCTGTCACCATGGTTCCGATTTTTAGTTGTCGCGGAGAAAGCCAGCAATCGATTTCTTCTTTCATGACACGGAGCAGTTCCTCCCCTGTGTGACTTCGTTCGCCCAGGCAAACCAGGCATAGAACTGCATGACACCACCGTGCCCTGCACATGTGGTACGCTGGAGGAGCACTATGACTTGGCCCTGCAGTGGAGGCTGAGGTGCTGGAGAAGGAGCCGGACATTAGCGCAGGATCAGCAGTTTGACAACGAGGAGGAGAAAGTGGCATCACCTGTTCAAGTTGCCCATGTGGCAGGGCAGGGAGCACATTGACCCAGTGGGCCGTAAAGGACATGTACTGGCCTTGATCGTAGTTACAACTCCATACGTCGGCGCTGCCGTGCACTTTGGCAGACACCGACAGGCTCAAGGACTGGGCCACCTTCTCTTCTACATATTTGTGCAGGGCTGGGACTGACTTTTTGGCAAAGAAATGACGGCTTGGGACTCTCCACCTCGGCTCGGCTGAACGGTGCAGAGTCCACCAGTTGAAAAGGGAGGGACTGCAGCACGAGTAACTTGGACAGGAGCATGGTCAGCTTCTGCGCTGTAGAATGGCTGGACGCGTACTGCTGTCTCTTTGCAATCGCCTCGGTGAACGACTGCTGCCGTAATGAGTGGCGAGAAATAAGGGGAGGAGGAGCATCTGGAGCGGTAGATAATGACAGACAGCTCCCTTCGGCAGAGGTGCTGGAGCCTTGACTGCCTAAAATGGGATGCGTGCCACTGGGTGATGCTGCTGTTGCTGCTGCCGACTGGACCGCCACATCTGAGCCACGGTTCTCCCAGGCCACTTTGTGGTGATGCTGCATATGTTGGCACAGGGCCATAGTGCCAACATTATCACCCTGGCCACGCTTCACTTTCTGACCACAGATTCTACATGTAGCCATGTTCACCTCCTCAGGCGTCTTAACAAAAAACTTCCCCACTGCCGAGTAGGCGATTTTACCACCAACACTCCGCATTGACTGAGTGGTACCTCCGCTGCCTGGCTGAGCCCCTGCGCCGCTCTTTTCAAGGCCGGAAAGCACCTGCGAAGAGTGCAGTCTACCCCGTGCCCGTTTGGCTCCCGACCTCACACTACTGCCACTCCGCTGACTAGCGGCCACGATACCGACTTGCTGCCTGCACCGCTGCCTGACGTGCAAGCTGTCAGTCTTGTCTGCAGATGATGATAATGATGATGAAGCCCTTGCTTCACCTAGCTCCCAAGTGCAATCGGCTACATCATCATCAACTACAGTTTGCACGTCGCTAATGTCCTCCTCAACTGTCTCGGTGTACAAAGCCTGACCGCTCTCAACATCACCTCACACTACATTCTACTCATCAGTACTTGACCGCCTACTGGAAGGAGTTGATTTCTGCCCCACCTCTTGGCTTCCCAGTATCTGCTGACTGTCCTCAAGTAGTTTGTCCTCGCTGTATAGTGGGGCAGAGCCCACAGCATATAGTACTTCTCTGGCTGAGGGAACCGAAAAGGACAGAGGCAGGTTGAGGACAGGTGAGGGCACTGGAGCTGCTCCAGGCCCATGCCAACTAAGGGTTGTGTCTGACGAACCCGCTGACTCTTGGCTGGGGGTGTAAGATGTCATCTGGGAGGAAGTGGATGACCGAGTCAACCATTCAAGAACCGCTGGGTTGGTGGTAAACACACGACCACTAGATGACACCGGTAGCTCTGGCCTCGCCAAGTGACCCCTAATGCCACATCCCCTTCCTCTGCTGTGACCTGTGCCTGTTCCAGAAACATTTGTGCCACTGCCCCTCCCCTGTGAAGGGCCTGTCACCTCTCTGTCTGACATACTGTTTGATAAAAAATTTTAAATAAAAGGAAATTAAGAATCCCCCCCAAAAATATACTTTGCTCACTGCCTTGCACAACGGCTTAACTATTTCTTTAAGAAATACCGTCACCCACTCATACTATATGACGATTTTCTTTTTCTACGCTGAAAATAGTTATTTAAAATGAACAACCCCACAAACACTGCTTTTTTTTTCCTGCAATTCAACTTCACTGAAGAAGTTAGCACTATATGGCACTTGTCTGTTTGTATGGTGACTGACGCCGCAAATAGTTATTTAAAAATGAACAACCCCAAAAACCCGGCTTTTTTTGGGAATTCGACTTCACTGAAGAAGTTAGCACTATATGGCGCTTGTCTGTTTGCATGGCGACTGGCGCCGCAAATAGTTATTTAAAATGAACAACCCCACAAACATGGATTCACAGTTTTTTAGGCAATCCAACTTCACTGAAGAAGTTAGCACTACATGGCGCTTGTCTCTTTATATGGCGAATGACGCCGCAAATAGTTATTTAAAAATGAACAACCCCACAAACATGGCTTTTTTTTTTGGCAATTCAACTTCACTGAAGAAGTTAGCACTATATGGCGCATGTCTGTTTGTATGGCAAATAACGTTGCAAACAGTTATATAAAATGAACAACCCCACAAACACGGATTCGCTGTTTTTTTGGCAATTCAACTTCACTGAAGAAGTTAGCACTATATGGCGCTTGTCAGTTTGTATAGCGAATAACGCCGCAAATAGTTATTTAAAAATGAACAACCCCACAAACACGGCTTTTTTTTTTTTTTTTTGGCAATTCAACTTCACTGAAGAAGTTAGCACTATATGGCGCTTGTCTGTTTGTATAGCGAATAACGCCGCAAATAGTTATTTAAAAATGAACAACCCCTCAAACACGGCTTTTTTTTTTTGGCAATTCAACTTCACTGAAGAAGTTAGCACTATATGGCGCTTGTCAGTTTGTATGGCGAATAACATCGCAAATAGTTATATGATATGAACAACCCCACAAACACGGATTCACTGTTTTTTTGGCAATTCAACTTCACTGAAGAAGTTAGCACTATATGGCGCTTGTCTGTTTGTATAACGAAATAACGCCGCAAATAGTTATTTAAAATGAACAACCCCACAAACACGGCTTTTTTTTGGCAATTCAACTTCACTGAAGAAGTTAGCACTATATGGCGCTTGTCTGTTTGCATGGCGACTGGCGCCGCAAATAGTTATTTAAAATGAACAACCCCACAAACATGGATTCACAGTTTTTTAGGCAATCCAACTTCACTGAAGAAGTTAGCACTACATGGCGCTTGTCTGTTTGTATGGCGAATAACGCCGCAAATAGTTATATAAAATGAACAACCCCACAAACACGGATTCACAGTTTTTTTTGCATTTCAACTTCACTGAAGAAGTTAGTACTATATGGCGCTTGTCTGTTTGTATGGCGACTGACGCCGCAAATAGTTATTTAAAATGAACAACCCCACAAACACGGCTTTTTTTTGTCAATTCAACTTCACTGAAGAAGTTAGCACTACATGGCGCTTGTCTGTTTGTATGGCGAATAACGCCGCAAATAGTTATATAAAATGAACAACCCCACAAACACGGATTCACAGTTTTTTTGGCATTTCAACTTCACTGAAGAAGTTAGTACTATATGGCGCTTGTCTGTTTGTATGGCGACTGACGCCGCAAATAGTTATTTAAAATGAACAACCCCACAAACACGGCTTTTTTTTTGTCAATTCAACTTCACTGAAGAAGTTAGCACTATATGGTGCTTGTCTGTTTGCATGGCGACTGACGCCGCAAATAGTTATTTAAAATGAACAACCCCACAAACACGGATTCACAGTTATTTTGGCAATCCAACTTCAATGAAGAAGTTAGCACTATATGGCGCTTGTCTGTTTGTTTGGCGAATAACGCCGCAAATAGTTATATAAAATAAACAACCCCACAAACACGGATTCACTGTTTTTTTTGGCAATTCAACTTCACTGAAGAAGTTAGCACTATATGGTGCTTGTCTGTTTGTATGGCGACTGACGCCGTAAATAGTTATTTAAAAATGCTAATATAGATATGGTGGGCACACTCCTTATCTGGTATACCTCTAAATAATAATCTGGACCATTGCTAATATTTAGCAATATTTATTAATACGCTAGAAAATAATAATAATAAGTCCAATATTTGTATGCAATAATAGTTGCAATCAGGATCCTGTGCAGTATATAAAATATAAAATTTGCAAAAATCACATAAAAGCAATATTATGTAGCCAAGATGAAAAATAAAAAGTAAAAATGGAGAGATGAAGTCAATGTATAAAAATACAAAAAACAAAAATATAAATGAAATAAACTTCGGTATGGGAATCATATAGGTGACAGTCTTTTGTGGATATCTTGTGGATATAATATGCTGGATTGTATAAATCCCAAGTGTTCATTCACTAGTATGCATCCACTAGTATACAGTTAAGTTCTTAGTAATAATTCTTTATGATATTCTTAAGATATTCGTTTGTACATTACCCATCCGATGGTTGTAAACCGAGACCACTCTCTCAAGAAGTCCGGACTTCTAACTCTGCGAGCCAGCTGCCTGTTTTGTTTGTGTGCTGACTCGGACGGCGTCCCATGTGACGTCCCACGTGGGTATTCGCAGTCTTTTTGAATATCTTGTAGTGGTGCGCTGAAAAGATTGAGAGCGCTGAATCACAGTTGATTAGTGAGAGCGCAGGTGGTGTTGACTCTTCTCTCTATCTGCAGACTTTCATATTGTTGTATGTAGATCCAGATGATTATGTATATATAATTAAATAGGGAAGGAGGAAGGGGCATAGCAAAGAAGCCCTGAAACGCGTTTGGGAATACCATAGACCTATATTCTGGAATGGAGCTCCAAACTGTACAACAGTAAATGGCCATTGCGGTAGCGCAAAACCCAGAAACTGTTGAACCCCAGGGCTAAGGGTCGAGGACGAGGGCGTGGGCATGGGCATTCAATTACTGCAGGGGGCAGAGGCCGTGGTCCTGGGCAGGGTGAGACAGTACCTGCTGATGAGGGTGCAGGGGAACGCCGCAGAGCTCCACTCCCTAGCTTCATATCTCAACTTACAGGGACACGTGGTAGAGGACTGTTGAAACCACAACAGTGCGAACAGCTGATGTCGTGGATTGTGGACAATGCTTCAAGTAATTTGTCCACCAGTCATCTTCCACGCAGTCCACCCACGTTACCCAAGGGAGCACTCCTCTGGCTCCTCCACCTCAACATCCTTCCCCCCAGTCTGCCCCCTCCCAGGAAAATTTGGAATGCGATCCGGCATACTCTGAGGAACTGTTTTCTGGACCCTTCCCAGAGTCACAAACCACTTCTCAGGTTGCTGCTGACCTCTTTCCCGATGCCCAAGTTTTCCAACTGTCGCAGTCTGTGGGTGATGATGATGATGACAATGTTGACTTAGTGGAAGAAGTGTGTAAAGAGGTGTCGGACGATGAGGATACACGGTTGTCAGACAGTGGTGAAGTTGTTGTCAGGTCAGGAAGTCCGAGGGGGGAGCAGACTGAGGAATCGGAGGATGACGAGGTGACTGACCCAAGCTGGGTTGATAAGGCTAGTGAAGACTGTGCTTCTGAGGTGGAGGTGAGTGCTGCACCAGAACAGGTTGGAAGAGGCAGTGGTGTGGCCAGAGAGAGAAGCAGGGCCAGAGCTGGTGCATCAGTAGCAACTGTTTCACGTAGTGAAGCTCCCGTGGCGAGGACTAGATGTTCGCAAGTCTGGAGGTTCTTTAAAGAAAGTGAGGATGACCGACGGACTGTGGTGTGCAACCTGTGCCACACCAGGATCAGCAGGGGTGCCACCACTACTACTAGCCTAACCACCACCAGCATGCGCAGGCATATGAGTGCTCAACACCCCACTCAATGGAACCAAGGCCATTCACCTCCTGAGGGTCCCACCACTGCTTCTTCCCCTGTGTCACTCGCTGCCTCTGCTAGTCAACCCCCTGCCCAGGACCCCGGCACGAGCGCCTCCCGCCGGAAAACCACACCTTCGCCTCCATGATCCTCCACAGCGTCCACCAATGTGTCCCAGCGCAGCGTTCAGCTGTCTTTACAGCAGACGCTGGAGCGCAAGAGGAAGTACAGTTCCACCCACCCACATGCCCAAGCCCTCAACGTCCACATCTCCAAATTTCTGAGCCTGGAGATGCTGCCCTATAGGCTGGTAGAGACCGAGGCCTTTCGCAATCTCATGGCGGTGGCTGCCCCTCAGTATTCGGTCCCCAGCCGCCACTATTTTTCCCGATGTGCCGTCCCAGCCCTACACCAGCATGTGTCACAGAACATCATCCGTTCCCTGACCAACGCTGTTTCTGAGAAGGTACACCTAACCACGGACACGTGGACAAGTGCTGCCTGGCAGGGACACTATATATCACTGACGGCACATTGGGTTAGCTTGGTGGAGGTTGGGACCGAGACTGACCCTGGGGCCACTCATGTACTGCCCACACCGGATTGCGGGGCCTACCTCGGTCACGGTCTCTCAGACGTACTATGCCTCCTCCTCCGACCCCTCCTCCTCCTCCACCTCCTCCTCTGAATTACCATCCGTGGGCACGGCGCCTTCAGTCGGTAGCTCTAGGCGCAGCAGCAGTGCCATGGGTAAGCGCCAGCAGGCGGTGCTCAAACTGCTGAGCTTAAGTGACAAAAGGCACACCACCCAAGAGCTGTTACAAGGCATCACGGCGCAGACCGATGTGTGGCTGGCACTGCTGAACCTCAAGCCAGGCATGGTTGTGTGTGACAACGGGCGTAACCTGGTGGCGGCTCTGCAACTCGGCAGACTGACACATGTGCCATGCCTGGCCCACGTGTTCAATCTCATAGTTCAGCGGTTCCTCAAGACATACCCCAATCTGTCTGATTTGTTCACCAAGGTGCGCTGCATCTGTGCGCATTTCCGCAAGTCGACCACAGATGCTGCCACTCTCAGGGCAGCGCAGCGCCGCCTACAACTGCCCGCTCACCGACTGTTGGGCGACGTGCCCACAAAATGGAATTCGACATTAAACATGTTATCCAGAGTTAACCAGCAGCGCAGAGCGATTGTAGACTGCCAGATGTCAACTTCCACCAGAACTGGTAGTCAAGTCACTCAGATTCCTCAAGTCTACAATGAGGAGTGGACGTGGATGTCTGATATCTGCCAGGTGTTGAGCAACTTTGAGGAGTCAACACAGATGGTCAGCGGCGATGCCGCCATTATCAGCCTCACCATCCCGCTGCTTTGCCTGTTGAAAAACTCACTGCTCAGCATCAAGTTGGATGCTTTGCGCTTGTCACAAGAGATGGTGGAGGAAGATACGTCACTTGATAGCCAGAGCACCCTCCGGTCTGTTTCTCAGCGCGTATCGGAGGAGGGGGATGAGGATGAGGATGAGGAGGAAGAGGAGGAGAATGTCGGCGAGACAGAAGAGGGTACCAGTGCTCAGTCCTTAACTCTTGAGCGTGTATGGGCTGAAGAAGAGGACTTGGAGGAGGAAATGGAGAGTCAGGCCAGTGAGGAGAGGGAATTCTTGCGTGTTGGGACTCTGGCGCACATGGCAGACTTCATGTTAGGCTGCCTATCACGTGACCCTCGCGTTAGAAGCATTTTTCATACACCGATTACTGGGTGTTCACTCTCCTGGACCCACGGTACAAGCAGAACCTTTCCACTCTCATCCCTGTAGAGGAAAGGAGTATGAGAGTGAATCAATATCAACAGGCCCTGGTGCACAAGCTGAAACAATCCTTCCCATCTGACGCCACTAGCGGCAGAGGGCATGGTTCTGTGGGCCAAGTAGCGGGGAGAGGAGGTGAGCAGGCAGCTTGTCCAGCACTGGCAGGGGAACTCTCTCCAAGGCCTTTGCCAGTTTTATATCACCCAAGCAAGACACTGTCACCTGTCCCCAGTCTAGGCAGAGTAGGGGTGAGCTGTACAGAATGATGGTGAGGGAGTACCTAGCTGACCATACCAATGTCCGGACCGATCACTCTGCTCCATACAACTACTTGGTTTCAAAGCTGGACACGTGGCCTGAACTGGCGCGTAAAGCCTTGGAGGTGCTGGCCTGCCCTGCCGCTAGCGTGTTGTCAGAGCTGGTATTCAGTGCAGCTGGTGGCGTCATCACCGATAAGCGCGCATGCCTGTCAACTGACAGCGCTGACAGGCTGACGCTTATTAAAATGAACAAAGCCTGGATTTCACCGGAATTCAAATCTCCTCCGGGGGAAACCAGCTAAAGATTAACATTACTTATGTATCCGATTCCTCTTCTCTACTCCTCCTACTCCTCCTCCTCTTTGTCGTCTTTGCCTAATGCTGACCCAAAAAACGCAATTTTTTAGTGGTCCAACTGGCACTCTTTTACCACAATTTTTCCGGAGGTCCACCTACAGGCCCTCTCTCCAAACAATTTTTCCGGAGGTCCACCTACAGGCCCTCTCTCTAAACTTCACATGCTTCCCTAACATGTGATGGGTATGTGCCTCGCCTTTCTTGCTCTGGGTGAGCACAATTGCCATGAGGGTAACCACCAGGCTTTTGCCTTAGAATTTGGGTTAATGGGAGGATTAGGCAGCCTCAGAGTCATCCATGCATGCTGCCCCTGCTGTTTCCTGTCCATTTCTGTGGTGTTTCCATCATTTTCTGAGGTTTCCAGGTTTTCACCCAGCCTTCCCTAGGCAGAGCCTTGGTCCCCTGCAAAAATGCTTGAGAAAGCATAGGGTGGTCATTCAGAGTTCTGTGTGTGTGTCTCATACTGAGGGCAGCTGCTGGTGTGAATTGGAAAGGTTATATATGAATTGCAAATTCTGCAATCACCAAAATCCTTCACCAACCTCATTTTATTCTGTACATGAACAGTCAGCCTTATAAAAACTATAAAAACTATAAAAACAAAATTACTGTCACATTTACCGTGGGCCACTCCTTGCAATTGTTGGTGTGTGATAAGTACATAAACATATATATATATCACGGGATGATGTGTTGTAATATAGGGAACTGTGCAGGACCCTATATTACAACACATCATCCCGGCCGTGATATATATATATATTTATTTATTTACCTAATCAGTTATTGACAGCATATATAGCATATAATTACCTCTTATGTTACTTGCAGCAACTAGGGGGCAACTTTCTATAATAGCTCTGCTACTTAAACATTCCCTATCCGGAATTAATAACTCCTCTCATTTTGAGCCTTTATATTCCTTTATTAATTATTCTTTTCCGTTTTAGTGACTTTCAGTGACCAAGGTCCGGTGTGACCGAAACGTCTGCTTCCACAAGTCACCATTGCCATAAAGGCACATTGTCATACTAATTTTCTTCATAAAAAGAAGATAAATAAAACGATTTAATTGCATCTAAAAAACCTCTGAGTGTGCAGTGGTATATTTACTCTCTATATATTGGGTCATAACTTTACCACTCTGCACCTCACACTGTCAACGAGTGCAACCCATTTACTTTACTTACATTGTTATAAGAACAGTCAGTGTCAGCTCATCAGAAATGCATGTCATGTACTCAGGCACTTCGAAGAGGCCACCAGATTTTTCAGTAGGAATAACTGCAGCATCAACAATGTCATTTCTCTGATATTTATATTAGAGCAAATGCTCATGCTGATGCAACAAGGGATGGTGGAAGAAGAACAGCTTCAGCGTCTTACTGGCTGTCATGTAGCTGTTAAGGACCCACACAAACAAAGGACCGTGGAGGAGGATTAGGATCAGGGGCCTCCCACTGGTGGAGGTGGAAGAGGATGATCTGCTTGTGCAAGAAGATGAGGCTGATGAACATGAAGATGACACTAGCCATGATGACCAATCATCACGGTGGGAGGTGAAGCCATAAAGAACTGGGTCCTCCTTAGGCATGCTGGCAATCATGGCAATTGTATTACCAGGATACACTGTGTACACAGCTTGCCGCAGCTTTTGGCGAGCAGACACCTGCTGCCCACATGTCTAACTAGATGGCCTCTCTCAGCCTCCCCTACTGAGTCAGTGACCTCCCACCATCTCTTCTATCACAAGTGGCAGAAACTGCAGCAGCCACTTCAGTCCCATTAATACAATGGAGCAGTTTTTTAATGTGCCACACCAGGCTGATGCAACTCAGCATGTACAGTGCCTTGCGAAAGTTTTCGGCCCCCTGGAACTTTTCAACCTTTTGCCACATTTCAGGCTTCAAACAAAAAGATATAACATTTAAAATTTTTGGTGAAGAATCAACAACAAGTGGGTCACAATTGTGAAGTGGAACGAAATTTATTGGATCGTTTAAACTTTTTTTGTAATAATAAAACTGAAAAGTGGGGCGTGCAAAATTATTCGGCCCCCTTGCATTAATACTTTGTTGCGCCACCTTTTGCTGCGATTACAGCTGCAAGTCGCTTGGGGTATGTCTCTATCAGTTTTGCACATCTAGAGACTGAAATTCTTGCCCATTCTTCCTTGCAAAACAGCTCGAGCTCTTTGAGGTTGGATGGAGAGCGTTTGTGAACAGCAGTTTTCAGCTTTTTCCACATATTCTCAATTGGATTCAGGTCTGGACTTTGACTTGGCAATTCTGAGACCTGGATACGTTTATTTTTGAACCATTCCATTGTAGATTTTGCTTTATGTTTGGGATCATTGTCTTGTTGGAAGATACATTTCCATCCTAGTCTCAGGTATTTTGCAGACTCCAACAGGTTTTCATCCAGAATGGTCCTGTATTTGGCTCCATCTATCTTCCCATCAATTTTAACCATCTTCCCTGTCCCTGCTAATGAAAAGCAGGCCCAAACCATGATGCTGCCACCACCATGTTTGACAGTGGGGAGGGTGTGTTCAGGGTAATGAGCTGTGTTGCTTTTACGCCAAACATATCGTTTTGCATTGTTTCCAAAAAGTTTGATTTTGGTTTCATCTGACCAGAGCACCTTTCCACATGGTTGGTGTTTCTCCCAGGTGGCTTGTGGCAAACAGTAAATTAGACTTTTTATGGATATCTTTGAGAAATGGCTTTCTTCTTGCCACTCTTCCATAAAGGCCAGATTTGTGAAGTGTTCGACTGATTGTTGTCCTATGGACAGACTCTCCCACTTCAGCTGTAGATCTCTGCAGTTCATCCAGAGTGATCATGGGCCTCTTGGCTGCATCTCTGATCTGTCTTCTCCTTGTTTGAGATGAATGTTTAGAGGGACAGCCGGGTCTTGGTAGATTTGCAGTGGTCTGATACTCCTTCCATTTCAATATGATCACTTGCACAGTGTTCCTTGGGATGTTTAAAGCTTGGGAAATCTTTTGGTATCCAAATCCGGCTTTAAACTTCTCCACAACAGAATCACAGACCTGCCTGGTGTGTTCCTTGGTCTTCATGATGCTCTCTGTGCTTTAAACAGAACCCTGAGACTATCACAGAGCAGGTGCATTTATACGGAGACTTGATTGCACAGAGGTGGATTCTATTTATCTTCATCAGTCATTTAGGACAACATTGGATCATTCAGAGATCCTCAATGAACTTCTGGAGTGAGTTTTCTGAACTGAAAGTAAATGGGCCGAATAATTTTGCACGCCCAACTTTTCAGTTTTATTATTACAAAAAAAGTTTAAATGATCCAATAAATTTTGTTCCACTTCACAATTGTGACCCACTTGTTGTTGATTCTTCACCAAAAATGTAAAATGTTATATCTTTTTGTTTTAAGCCTGAAATGTGGCAAAATGTTGAAAAGTTCCAGGGGGCCGAATACTTTCGCAAGGCACTGTATATACTGCCTGAACTACCAGGTATAGTCCTAACTGTAGTCTTTGGACTGTAGTTTTTCTCCTGCACATACTGCGTTCACTGATCCAATGGACTTCTGGGCAGCAAGACTGGAACATTGGCTGGAACTGGCCCAGTTTCCTCTTGCTATTCTTTCTTTTCAGCCTCCAGTGTAATCTCAGAGAGGGTTTTTAGCGCAGCAGGTGGCGTTGTCACATCCAAATGCACAAAGTGATCTAACCAGAGTGTACAGAACATGGCTTTTTTCAAAATGAATGAAGCATGGATCCATGGGGATTTGCACACACTGACCTCTGACCCCTACCATTACCCTTATGCAGCTGCCATAACTACTATAGCTACTCCTACACAGCTACTTACACAATTCTACTGTCTTTTCAGTTCCATGCTGTGCTGCTATTGCTGGCATAACGTTTGCTGCCATATGCCACTATTACACCTACACACTTTAGCATTTCCAGATCCAGACTGTTCTGCTGCTGCTACCTAATGAAAGGGATAATTTTTCTAGTCTTATTCAGAACAAGTCACTGTTTCATTTGATATTAACACTGGTGGTGTATAAACAGGTACAGGAACATGATTCCCTTAAGGCACAATTTTTGGATGCTTGTTAGAGCAAGCAGCTGCTTCTGCTAACACTACCGTGCGTTTGTGTGTATATAAACATGGGCAAGCGACTGCTCCTCAAAGGGGTTGTCTAAGTTAAGCAAATAGCATTTATCATGTAGAGGAAGATAATACAAGCCACTTACTAATGTGTTGTTATTATCCCTATTGCCACCTTTGCTGGCTGCATTCATTTTTCCATCATATTATACACTGCTTGTTTCCATGGTTATGACCACCCTCCAATCCAGCAGTGGTGGTCGTGCTTGCACACTATAGGAAAAAGCACTGGCCTATTTGGTGGCCAGGATTATGGGAGCACACATAGGCTAGTGCTTTTTCCTATAGAGTGCAAGGATGACCACCAATGCTTGATTGGAGGGTGGTCGTAACCATGGAAATGAGCAGTGTATAATATAATGGAAAAATGAATAAGCAAGCAAAGGAAGTAATATGGATAATAATAATACATTCATAAGTGCCTTGTATTAACTTCCTCTACATGATGAATGTCATTTGTTGAGCTGAGACAACACCTTTAAGTCATAATTTTTAGAATTATTGATGAGAACAAGTCTGTCAGGTCTGGTCACCGGAGAACATAGGTTCTATGTTTTTCTTGGTATTCTGAGTTTTTGTGTGTTTCTGTTTAGTGCCTACGCCTTGCCTTTAACCATGTTCACACTGTGGGTTGTTTTGGAGCCAACGCCCATCTTCATGTTTGGTTTGTCTTCTTAGGGTTAATACTCAGGTGCTGGGCTGAGTGGCTTCTCTTAATCTGGTCCATTCAGAACCTGGGGGTGGGATATCTTCCTGCATAAATTCCTACCTTCCTCTCTGCTCCTTGCTGGTTTTTGCAAATCCTTGCTATTCCTGCTTGTGCGTTGTTATCGTGTGTATTCTACTGCTTTTTTGACCCTTGGCTCGTACCTGACTACTCTACCGTCTTCTGATTTTGTACTGACGTTATCTCTGGTTTTCTGACACGGCTAGCTGACGATTCTTCTGTGTTTTGTTTGTCTCTGTTTGTTTTCCCTTTTCCCTGCACCTTAGTCAAGAGTAATTGCAGTCCTCGTGGTTGTCGCCGTGTCGCCTAGGACACGGAGGCAATTAGGCAGGGACAGGGGTTGGGAAGAGCTCAGGGATCACATCTCTCTTTTCTGTGTACCCCAACCTTGACAAAGTCACTGTTTATTTCTGATAACACAATGTACATAAACTTCATCTGCCCCCAATAAAGGACAATTTTTAGAACATTTTTAAAATTTTAAACAGCATAACAAATGTGAGCACATGATGTGCTTTTGAATAGGCTGTCTGTTAACACTGTCAACAATGCATTTCCCTATAGCTATATATGTCAGTGTAGCAGAATTATTTGCAATTCCTGTCATTGCATTAAAAAGTTTAAACGTGGAGCTTAAAGAGCAAAGGTTTGAAAAAAGACAGAGAGAACAAATATGAGTTCTAGGGAAACTCAAAGTGTCATACATCAATTTCTGGCTAATTGGAGCACTTTTGATTCAGATAGAATCGTTTCGAGCTCAAATCAAATTTTTGTAACGATTCAGCAAATCGGACACAAAATGAATTTCTAGAAATTCGCTCTTATCTAATTCTCAGTTTTGTCTGAAATTAATTTTTAGCATCTCTTTATTCAGTAAAATTCACAATGTAAATGATGAGCATGCATACACTTTCAAATGCTCAGTGACATCTCTTTGGGCATTTTAAAATGCTGTTTAAAAATTAATGAAAAAAAGGAACACTTCCATCAGTAATAAATGTATAGTGCACTAGTGATAATTAATCAATTATGTACTATTAATTTAAGAGCACATGTCAAGTAACCTGAAAATCTCTTAAGCAATGTACTTGATGTTTGGAAAGTGTTGAATGAAAATAACAACATTTTACAGCAATTAGTGTTTGATAAAAAGGAATCGTGGACATTTTCCAGGGAAACGTTACCACTCTTTTTACCTGTGTCCAAATGTCCTCCTCCTGATTATTTAAAGTATTTCTTGTACAGTTGTGTAGAGTGGGAAAAAGTGGCAGTGACGGCACAATTAATCATTCTGAACAGATAATGTAGAGGTTGTTTTTTTTCTAGACACAGCGGAGGTCTTAAGAAATTATTTTCAATAAAACATTAGGGTGGAAATAAAAAAAATCAATTCAACTTAATTCCTGGGGTTAGCTTTGTTGAGTCCAAAACATTTTTGGATTTCTTTAGAAAACCTGAATAATGGAACAAGTATTTTCTAAATCAAAAGTTCTAAGAAAAGAAACCAAATATCTAGCCTGGCAGTTTTTAACCCATTGAGCCATAACTAGTACTGTTCTTGTTTGGAGATAATCACTGTAAAAAAGTTTCATGCTGTTCTTTCAAATGATTTCTAGGTACCTTTGTCTACAGAGACTGTATTCTCTATGCTTAAGCAATAAGAATAAGAATGACCTTACACACATGCAAACACAGATGGCGGAGGGGGGGGGATTTATCATAGACTTGCATTTTACGTCCATCTATGATATTCCCTGCACTGCCGAAAGATGAGCCCAATTTATGATGAGTTACAGGCCTTGTCATATATTAGGTGCATCCTCCCACTGCCTTAGATTTCTGTCTTCATTTACACCAGAAAAATGGCATAAATTAAGAAAAAAGTGCCAGGCTCTCTGGCCCTGCCAGCTTCTTTTCCCTCACCATGCTCACCTAAATTTAAAGGGGATATCCCATGACTAATGTAAAAAATTAAAAACAGACATCATATAGTACATGCTCTACATTTGTTGAAGTGCTCACCTGGGGAATGCACGGCCTGCTAATTACCAAACTTAGCCTGTCAATATAACAAATATTACCCAATGGTCGGCTTGAATAACCAACAGTATTTTATTACAAAACACAATTAGATCATAAAACAATAAAATCCTATAAAAAATTTCATACACATTAAAACATCTCATATGTAATCTTGGATGCGGTTTGTCTCGGTCCCTCCAATATTTCAGGTGTGGAGCTCTCACAGTGTCCCGAAATATATCTTACTTTGTATTTAATGTTGTTAAATGTTGATATTCATATGTGTTCAAACTTCAAATCATCTTACTGATACGTTGATACTATGTATCGAAAGGTGGATCTGATATAATGTCCACTATTTTACCTGCTATTTGCAGTGTGACTGAAGTTGCTGCCGTAATGATATTTGCAATGTTGTTTGGTCATATGACCTGATGTTCCTTTACGAACTCACCGGACCTTATACCCGACTCCTTAGCTTAGTCTTGGTTGTGGAGGTCTCTTGTATCGGTGACTTGATGTCTGCGCTTTTCCCTCCTGGGACGTCGGGCAACTGGACCCCGACTTTCCGTTTACAACGGTATTTCCAGTGCTTTACTTCCAGCGCTTGCGTACTCGTTGTTTGGAGACGCCCAAACAGACATCCACGTGTATTATCCACGGGTGTCGATACAATGTTGTACGGCAGTTTTCCTCAATAGTTGTTACTTAATTGATTTGAAGAAAGATATATCCGAATATCAAAGTATAGTACCAGACGCGTTTCGAAAACATCCAGTTTTCTTCCTCAGTGGCTATTACTAATAGCCACTGAGGAAGAAAACTGGATGTTTTCGAAACGCGTCTGGTACTATACTTTGATATTCGGATATATCTTTCTTCAAATCAATTAAGTAACAACTATTGAGGAAAACTGCCGTACAACATTGTATCGACACCCGTGGATAATACACGTGGATGTCTGTTTGGGCGTCTCCAAACAACGAGTACGCAAGCGCTGGAAGTAAAGCACTGGAAATACCGTTGTAAACGGAAAGTCGGGGTCCAGTTGCCCGACGTCCCAGGAGGGAAAAGCACAGACATCAAGTCACCGATACAAGAGACCTCCACAACCAAGACTAAGCTAAGGAGTCGGGTATAAGGTCCGGTGAGTTCGTAAAGGAACATCAGGTCATATGACCAAACAACATTGCAAATATCATTACGGCAGCAACTTCAGTCACACTGCAAATAGCAGGTAAAATAGTGGACATTATATCAGATCCACCTTTCGATACATAGTATCAACGTATCAGTAAGATGATTTGAAGTTTGAACACATATGAATATCAACATTTAACAACATTAAATACAAAGTAAGATATATTTCGGGACACTGTGAGAGCTCCACACCTGAAATATTGGAGGGACCGAGACAAACCGCATCCAAGATTACATATGAGATGTTTTAATGTGTATGAAATTTTTTATAGGATTTTATTGTTTTATGATCTAATTGTGTTTTGTAATAAAATACTGTTGGTTATTCAAGCCGACCATTGGGTAATATTTATCATATAGTACATGACAGAGATTTTTTAACAAAGCTAGAACCAGCCTTGTACCTCACATGGATCCAGAGATCTCCCCATTCATTGCTCTACTAGATGTATATCAAGCTGAAAGCTCAAGGGGAGTGTCTTTTCTGCTTCAGCTAAGGGGGGGGGGGGGTCTCAGCTCTCCCTATCACAACTCAGAAGGCAGTTAAACTATGAAATTGAGCATGTGCTGCCTTCTCAGTGAGCAAGTCAAAGAAATAAGAAAAAAACAAACAGCAGGTGGTGCTATACAGATACATTTTATTGACTATGTTAATTTTTTAATTATATGCAATTACAAAAGTATTCGAATTCAGGTGCTGGTTTGAAGACTGTTTGAAAATTTTTTGTGGGACAACCCCTTTAAGCACAATGGTGTTTAGAAAGTCACAATTATAAAGTAGGGGGAAAAATGAATTCCCCCAATGTGTATTAAACATGTACTGTAATAAATGTTTAAAGTGACCCTCTGGTTCAATAAAAAAAAAAAAAAAAAACATTAATTGGGGAATGAACAGAACACAGAGGAGGTGTTATCAGTGGTTGATAGCATTATCTGTGTATGTGTGTATACCGAGATAGCTGTCAGTCACTGATAGCTGTATACAAGTCGGTCTTAAATTCACAAAAAGCAAAGATATAAATGGATAAATTACAAGTTTTACGGAATCTATTCCTCCAAAAAATATATAACAGGGATAGACAACCTGCAGCACTCCAGCTGTTGTGAAGCAACAACTCCACGCACGTACACCTGCTCTACTCTTTTCAGAACTCCCACAGATAAAGCCTGCTGGGAATTGTAGTTTCACAACAGCTGTGTGTCAAAGTGTAAAAGGTTGCCTATTCCTGCTATATATGAATCTGCTTATCATCTCCTGCTCTATATAATATGCTGCTTGCAGATGCATTGCAATTTGTGATTACAGGTCCACTATAATCTGAATCTTTTTCCTTGAACCAGAGGGTCGATTTAAAATTGGTTAATAATTGAATTATTATATTTCCCATTGCTCATATATTGCTATATTGTGCCATCATTCACATCAGTCCTTGTTACCAGTGGGGCTCACAATCTAATTTCCCATATTTGTACACACTCTAGGGCCATTTCCATAAGAAGCTAATTAAAACATATGATGGGAGGAAACCAGAGAATCCTGAGGAAAGCTGACAAAATCAGGAAACCCTTCATGCAGATAAACTTACCTGTTCAAGCTCCAGAGGCGTGATCCTCAGCCTTGGTACGGCCACGCTAGGAGAGACGCACTGCTGAGCCATGCTCTCTGGTGATCTGACAGCATCCTTAATAATAGGATGCAATACTCTGTTTCTCCCTGAGTGTGTGCTGGAGGAGATTGGCAGTGGATTGATTGCTCAGCTGCTCTATTCCCGTGTGCTGGTGTTTCTAACTAATGGAGTGCCTATCAGGTGCTGACCCAGGGACTTGGAGCTCTATTAAAACCCTTTTCTGACTATATACCAGTGCTAGTCATAGTCTTGTTTGAGCTCACTAGCTAAGTTCCTGGTTCCTGCTCCTGTGCTGATTTGGTTTGCTTGTGTTTGCTTACCTCGGCTCTTGGGATTTGTACTGTGCATGACCTCGACTTGTCTTTCGATCAATCTCTGACTCTCGTTTTTGTACTGACTTGTCCTGGTTCTGACCCATTTACGTATGACTCTGTGTTTTTGTCTCTATGTGTTTGTCTGTCTCTGCACCTTCGTAGAGTAGGGACTGTTGACCAGTTGTGGCCTTTCTACTTAGGGCTTGCACTGCAAGTAGATAGGGAAAGAGAGCTGGGTTCTAGGTTAGGGCTCACTCTTCGTGTCTGCCCCTACCTCCAGGCATTACAGTGATTTTGCAAGGTGAAAAATAAGTGACTAACTTTTGCTAATGTCCAACAGCTAATCAGTACAGTAAGTGATTTTTGATTGTTTAGTTCATCTAAATTTTGATTTAGCAGAAATGGGGAAGGGGTGTCTGAGATATATAGTAATGACATTCAT
Source organism: Rhinella marina (assembly GCA_900303285.1). Lineage (NCBI taxonomy): Eukaryota > Metazoa > Chordata > Amphibia > Anura > Bufonidae > Rhinella > Rhinella marina. The sequence continues at coordinate 22,378 of ONZH01013286.1, forward strand.
TAATGAACAAGATATGAAGATCTACAAGAGAGAGTGGGGAATGTATTAAGACTGGCATTTTTTACCCCGCTGGTAGACCATGAATTAGAATTAGAAAAAGGTAATAAATTTGACTCATCTGCAGAAGCTCTGTGCACCAGAAAAAAAAAATCTATGCCAGAAAGGAAGATGGTATACATTACTGGTGTATTGTCATTATGTGGCAGTTCAGTCCATTGTAACTTCGATGTGGCGCCACATCTCATGGCCACCTGAGCCTTGTGGGGGCTGAACTGGCGGAGGAGGAGGGGGACATTCACACACAAGCAATGTATACAGAAATGGGTGGTTTATCTGCACAAGTGACATCAAACGAAAGGGAGGAGTAGGAGGAGTATGAGAAGCTAGAGGGCGATGAGGAAGACCAGGCAGATGACCCCGACACATCGTGGCAGTATGCAGTGGAGATGGAGTCCCTCTGAGTCCTTTGCACAAATGGCCAGATGCATGCTGAGTTGCTTGTGTAGTGACAGCAGTATTATCACCATTTGGCAGAGGGATGACTACTGACTCTCCATCATGTTAGACCCTCGCTACCACACTGAGAGGGAGGATAAACTCAGCAAACTCAACTACTATCAAGAAATTCTATGTAGTCAGTTGGCCGCTGCCTATGTGCACCATCGCCCATCCTCACGATGGTCTGACCAGGGGGACCCTTTGAACTCACATTCTACTGCCATGACTGCTGGAAAAGGTTGGAATCTCTAATGAGAACTTTTCTTCACCCACCTACAAAAGGAAACATCCATCAGCAGCAGCAAGGCATGGAGCAGAACCTGAACCAGCAGGTGGTGGCATACTTGGACTGCAACCTTCCACTCTGTGACTGGGCCATTGTGTTGACTCCTCATATTTTTGCCACCCTCCCCACTCTGTGACTGAGCCACTATGTTGACTCCTCATGTGGTTGCCACCTCCCCAGTCTGTGACTGGGCCACTGTGTTGACTCCTCATGCGGTTGCCACCTCACCACTCTGTGACTAGGCCATTGTGTAGACACCTCATGAAGTTGCCACCCACCCCACTCTATGATTGGGCCTCTATGGTGACTCCTCATGCGGTTGCCAACCTCTCTACTCTGTGACTGGAACACTGTGTTGTCTCCTCATGCATTTGCCACCCTCCCCACCTAGTGATGGGGCCACTAGTGTCCCTGTTTGGCCTTGTTAACATCACCATTTATTTTAACCTTTCTCTGATCTGAGGAAAAAAACACAACGGATCTTGTCTTTGAAGCATTTGTAAGGCCTGCATCACATGGTCCCTATTTTGCATCAGGATATGCTCATGATTTGGGAAACACAGAAGACAGGCAAATATTCTAATCACATGTCATCTCTGTTTTTGATCCTCTCCTGTTCTTTTTTTACCTTAGCAATACTGATGGATTACTGACCAAATGTTGAACATTTGAAGGTGTAGGCTCAAAAGACAGGATCCATTTTTTAGGGTTGTTCTTGTGACGAATCATAAGAAGAGAAAATTAAACAGTGATATCAACACAAACTTACTGCTGACACCCTCTCCACTGTGTCATGGGGCCACTACTTGTATCAGTTTGTAACAGAACAGGTTTTTATGTGGAATCAGCTGACGGTGTAAAAGGAGTGCACTCTTTCACTCTATAATACAATCTTGGGCTACTGCATGGTTCTTTATACCTGACGCTAACATTGACCTGTAAAGCTATGTTCGCACTTGAGTTATTTGGTCAGTTTTAGCCCTTTAACTGAAATACGTGAAGTGTGAAGTGATTCTTAGACTGAATCCTGTCAACTGCCTGTAATACTGATGCAAATTAACTGTTTCATTACCACAGCGGACTACCTGTGCATGTTTCTGTCGCACACCAATATACAGGCTCTCTGCACAAATTAGATTCAACCTAATTTTTTTGGAAAATTCAACAAAGCATCTGAATCTAATTTTTAAATACTTCATTCATCTGTAGGTGTCAGTTTTTTAATTTTTAGTGTTCATTGATCCAGTTCTTTATACATTGTTTGTTAGTTTGGAGACCTTAAAGGGTTTGTCAGAGAGTATAAAATGTCCCCCCATATGCTGGGCACCCCATATTGAATATACTTATCCCACCCCCTGCGCCGCTCCCTGCAATGCCTCTCCAGCTTCTCCCCATGCATGGATGAAAACATCCTGTGTCAGGTTGGGGGGGGGGGGGTTTGAGCAGCCAATGGCAGGCAGGGACAGGGACGAGCCTCCCTAGCATGGCGGGTGACTAGGGAGGCTCGTTCCCGTCCTCGCCTGCCATTTGGCTGCTCCCCCCCAACATCGGATGTTTTCATCTGTGCATGGGGAGAAGCAGAAGCGGTGGTGCAGGGGCCAGGAGTGGTTTACGGAGCAGAGAGAGGGGTAGGTATATTCAATGAATGGGGCCTGGCATATAGGGGGACTTTTTATACTCTTGGATAACCCCTTTAAATTTGCCCAGTCAGCGCAATATTACAGGATAGGTATTGTTTAGGGATGAGCAAACTTTTGAAAAGTTCGGTTTGGTTCGGCGAACTTTCGTGAAGTTCAGATTCGTACGAACCGAACCTAAAACGAACCTTGCTATAACGGCTGAATAATTGCAGCTACAATAGTGGGAGTCTCATAGGGTATAGTTTCGTTTAGTTACAGTTGCTATTAAAATGAAAAAAGTGGAAAAAATCAAAGTGCAAAAATAGTCGTCGACAGCCAGGACGACAACATTTGACAGCATTGAAGATGTCCGCTGGAGCAGTCCATGTCATGCCAGAGCACCAAAAACACACAGTAGATCATGGCACCAGCCCAAGAATAGGCTGCGTTGAAGTCGATGCGGTCTCAGTGACATCACAGGTCAGAAGCAGGCAGGCGTACCATTTAATTAGACCTTGTGCACCCCAGAACAGGTACACATTAGCCAAGGTGTAAGTGATTACACGGGACATAGGACACAAAGTGCAAGTTGGCAACACTGGCAGCATTGCCTTGGACCCAGTAGGGTGGAAAACAGACATTTGACAGTGGAACCAGCAGCAGTAATAGTACTGTATTGGACCCAGTATGGTTGAGAACAGACAATTGACGGAGGAGGAGGCGGCAGCACTTGATTGCACCCAGGCCAGTATGGTTGAGAACAGATAATTGACGGAGGAGGAGGAGGCAGCAGCACTTAATTGCACCCAGGCCAGTATGGTTGAGAACAGACAATTGACGGAGGAGGAGGCAGCAGCACTTGATTGCACCCAGGCCAGTATGGTTGAGAACAGACAATTGACGGAGGAGGATGCGGCAGCACTTGATTGCACCCAGGCCAGTATGGTTGAGAACAGAAAATTGACGGAGGAGGAGGCGGCAGCACTTGATTGCACCCAGGCCAGTATGGTTGAGAACAGAAAATTGACGGAGGAGGAGGCGGCAGCACTTGATTGCACCTAGGCCAGTATGGTTGAGAACAGACAATTGACGGAGGAAGTAGGCAGCAGCACTTGATTGCACCCAGGCCAGTATGGTTGAGAACAGACAATTGACGGAGGAGGAGGCAGCAGCACTTGATTGCACCCAGGCCAGTATGGTTGAGAACAGACAATTGACGGAGGAGGAGGCAGCACACTTGATTGCACCCAAGCCAGTATGGTTGAGAACAGACAATTGACGGAGGAGGGAGGCAGCAGCACTTGATTGCACCCAAGCCAGTATGGTTGAGAACAGACAATTGACAGAGGAGGAGGAGGAGGCGGCAGCACTTGATTGCACCCAGGCCAGTATGGTTGAGAACAGACAATTGACGGAGGAGGAGACAGGAGCACTTGATTGCACCCAGGCCAGTATGGTTGAGAACAGACAATTGACGGAGGAGTAGGCAGCAGCACTTGATTGCACCCAGGCCAGTATGGTTGAGAACAGACAATTGACGGAGGAGGAGGAGGCAGCAGCACTTGATAGCACCCAGGCCAGTATGGTTGAGAACAGACAATTGACGGATGAGGAGGCGGCAGCACTTGATAGCAGCCAGACCAGTATGGTTGAGAACAGACAATTGACGGAGGAGGAGGAGGCAGCACTTGATAGCACCCTGGCCAGTATGGTTGAAAAGAGACAAGTTGAGGAGGCAGCTTCAGCAGCTCTTGATTGCACCCAGTATGTTTCCAAATAGACAATTGACGGTGGGAGCATTAGTAGGAGCAGTATTCTTTTGGACCCAGAAGGGCCTAGTACAGAGAACTGAAGTTGGAAGCTAAGAATATGCACGCTTGTAAAAATCAGTTTTTATACATGACAAAATGTTGATGTAGAGTTCAGCACAGGACAGTCAACGTTAAAAAAAAACCTTTAACATTACAGCTAGTCTAGTAGGATACGGATACGGTTAAATAGACAGACAACCTCACCCACAGAATCCATGAGGTGAAGAAAGGACATTTAAAAAGGAACAGATTCAAGAAGGCTTTACGCCAGTTCCATTATCCAAAAATACGTGTCCAATTTTCATGAAATGGACACCTCACTGGCACTCGCTTTACAAATTGACGCAACTACTCTGGTGTCAAACCTGTTTAATCTGGGCCTATGGTTGTTGGCGAGACATATATATATATCTTTGTTACACCAGTTTGATGTCCTAACCGAGTGCAGCACCCAACCCAATGGATGTATGCTTTTGTGTTTTTTTAGTGCTGTCACCAGCTGGCTTAAAGGGAACCTGTCATCTCGGAACCCCCCCGAACTAGAGTAAGCGTTGTATAGTGTAAGTGATGCTGAATCCGAATATGTAAGCTTTATCTTCATACTCACTTCCATTCTGACGCTGTGCTCCCACAAACCTGCAGTAAAATGCATTCCGTGGACTCTTCTTTGAGTCCTCTCCATTATGTGAGTGAGCACCGGAGTCCACTGAGTCCGGTGTTGTGTCCCCTCTTCAGCAGCTGGTTGCATGAAATCGCTCATCAGCAATTGGAGGCTGTAGCGACTTCTCACGCCTCCACTAGTGGTGGTGGTAGTGGGGCGCGCTGGTTCCCCCCGAGAGGATGTTGTCTGGGAACCTGGCTGGTCTCGCTAGTAAGTTGAGACCAACTGACTGGTGAGTAGGTCCCGGTAGTACACCAGTTTTGCCTCCCTCTCTGATGGCGGAAAAAATTCAGCCATTTTGCGGTGGAAGCGAGGGTCCACCAGGGTGGCCAGCCAGTATTGGTCCCTCTGGCAGATGTCCACAATCCGGCTGTCATTCCTGAGACACTCCCGCAGGCACCTTGCCATCTGCACCAAGGACAATGAGCGCCTCTCCTCTGCACTGTCCTCGGTATAGTTCCAGGGTCTGCTGGAGTCTTCCTCCTCTTCCTCTACCATCTCATCCTCCATCTCCTCCTGTGATTGAGAGGCAGAGAAGCCAGGTGGTGGTGTGTGGAATGGCTGGGCGTAGACATCTTCCTCCTCCTCACCCTCCATCTGCACTTCATCCATCTGGGCTCAAGGCGATGTTCAGCCTTGGAGTGGTGGCCTGGGAATCCTCGCTGACGATGGTTTTCAGCGCACTTTCCAGAACATGGACGAGTGGGATGATGTCGTTGATCCCATAGTCATGCCTGCTCACAAACAGAGTCACGTTCTCAAAAGGGATCAACAATTGGCAGACTTCACGCATCATCTGCCAGTGTGTGACTTGGAAGTCGCAGTGTGGCGTGAAGCTGCCTGATTGCCCCATGAGGTAGTCTGTAACGGCTGACCTTTGCTCGTACAGGCGATCCAGCATATGGAGGGCAGAATTCCAGCGTGTTGGCACGTCGCAGATTAGCCGATGTTGGGGCAGACTGCGCTGTCTCTGGATCCTGAGCAGGGTGTTCCTTGCAGTGTAGGAGTGGCTGAAGTGTTTGTACACTCTGTGTGACATCCTCAAAAGGTCTTGTAGTGTAGGAAATGATCGAAGAAACCTGTGCACTATGAGGTTTATCACATGTGCCATACAAGGTGTATGACTCAGCCCTCCCTGCTGCACTGCAGAGACAATGTTCCTCCCATTGTCTGCTACCACACTTCCCACCGTTAGTTGATGTGGGGTCAGCCATTGATCGATCTCCTCCCTGATGGTCCGGAGGAGCTCCTGCCCACTGTGGCTCCGTTCACCCAGGCTCACCAAATGGAGGACAGCCTGAGAGCGCCGGGCCTGACATCGGTGGTAAGACACCGGGGCAGGTTGGACTACAGTCAAAGCGGCTGATGGTTGCAAGGTGGTGGAGGCAGAACTTGTGCTTCCCGCTGCTGGCCCCCTAAAGCACCGTGGAGGTGACAGTGGCAAGAATGGGCCAACTTCCTGATGGTCTTCTGGGAGGATGTTGACCCAATGGGCAGTAACAGACATGTACTGCCCTTGCCCATAATTTGAGGACCAGACATCAGCACTCAGGTGCACGGTCTTGGACACTGAGAGTCCCAATGAGTCGCCCACCTTTTTCTGCACATAACTGTGCAGTGATAGGACAGCTTTGCCAGAGATGTAGTGGCGGCTGGGGACTCGCCATCTGGGGTGCGCACACGCCATGAAATCCCTGAAAGGCTGGGAGTCCACAAGGTTGAAGGGCAGGGACTGAAGCACCAGCAGCTTAACCAGGTGTCCGGTCAGTTTCTGGGCCATGGGATGGCGGCTGGAATACACCTGACGTCTGCCCATGGACTCAGTCACGGATTGCTGCCTCATTAGCGGTGTAGATGGCAGTGACACTGTGCTGGTGCTGGCACCTGAGGCTGACGAGTCCTGAGTTCCACTGAGAGGATGCTGCATGATGGGATCTGCAGTGTATGGTGTATCCTGACAGGAGGTGGTATTGGGGTCACGGTTCTTCCAGGCCTGTTGGTGTTGCCTTTCCATATGCTTTCGCATCGATGTTGTCCCGAGATTATCACCCCTACCACGACTGACCCTCTCATTGCACAGCAGGCACAAAGTGATGTGCTTATCTTTCGCTAGGTGGAAGAACTGCCAGACGACAGAGGACCGTGGTTTGCTGACAGCCACGGGGGGTCTTGCTGGCTGTTGACTGCCACTGCTGCCTGAGGGTGCCCTCTCAGGACCAAGGCTTTGAGGTAATGGTCTCTGCCTGGTAGCTTGTCTTCTACCCCTCCCTCTTGTGCCTTGGTTCCTTGCAGCAGTGGGATGTTGCTGCATCGGTGGCACCTCTATTTCCTCCCCTGATGATGCTGAGGATAATGCTGCTTGAGGGCGCCACGTCCGATCAGCGACCTCATCATCAAAGTCAGCACCACTGCTACTTTCCTCCGGTGGCTGGGACAGGATATCAGATGTGGCACTGGATGCCCCTCCCTGGCTCTGTTGACTGCTTACAGCCAACACCTCCTCTGGAGTCTCAGTACGTTCCACCCGCTGACTTTGGTGGACTTCCTCCTCATCACTAAAAAGTGGTAGAGACTCCAAGGGCAGATCAAGGTTTGCCAAGAGTTCCCTGGCAGAAGGTGCCCCAAATGTGAGTGGCATTCTAATAACAGGGGACGGGGCAGAGGACTCTCGCTGACCGTCCCATGTAAGGGAGGTGTCGGATGATCCAGCCGATGCTTGACTCCTTGTTTGGGAGCTTTGGGCGGTGGAACTGGAGGATTGGGTAAGCCAATCTAGAACCGCTGGCTGTGTGGTTTTTACATGACCAGTGGGCGTCAGGGGTAGCTGCAGCCTGCTGCCACGCCTGTTACCCTGGCTGCCACCGGGCCTGGTGCTGCCACTTCTCCTACCCTCACCACCTGCTGTTGCACTCCTTGCTTGGGAAGTGCTGGAAGTAGGACGCTTGGACATATTTTTATTTGGGTGGGGGAAAATGAAACTATGTATTTTTTTTATACTTTTTTAAACTTTATTTATTTTTTTTATAACTTTTTTTATTTTTTATTTTTTTTAAACTTTTTTTATAACTTTTTTTTTACTTTTTTTTTAACTTTGTTTGTTGCGGCTAAACGGGGTTGACGACACCCAGCAGAGCAGCAACGTGTAGCGTGTACTATCGGTCACGGGATAGAAATGCTACCTGTCCTGACTCTTTTCTCACTTTTCTCTCCCTAATTCTTTTTTTATCTCCCTATCTCTCCCTAGATCTCACAATTTTTTTATTTAGATGCCTATCTCTCCCTATCTCTACCTATCTCTTGATTTCTCAGCCTCTTTCCCTATCTATCACCTTATCTTCTATATCTAGCTTTCTCTTCCTCTCTCCTGCTTCTCTCACTAACCCTTTCTATTCCTTCTCTATCTCTCCCTGTATCTATCTAGTTATTTGGCTATCTATCTATATCTTTTCTCTATCTAATACTAAGCTCCTCTCTCTCTGATGTCTGGCGACGCACTGACAAGATGTCTCCTGCTCTGTGGCCTGGGATAATCTAAAGGGGAAGGGGAGAATGAAAGGAGAAGGAGAGAAGAAGAGGAGATGAAGAAAAGAGAAAAATGGGTCCCGTATACACTTGAACTTGTACCATATGGACTTTTTTGAATTAATTTATATATATATATCTTTTGAACTACCTGTTTATTCCCCTTTTTTTTGGGGGGGGTGGGGGGGTGGGGGGTGGAGACCGTAGCCATTTATCACAATACAATATAAAAAATAATATAAAAAATAAAAATAAATAATAATAAATAATATTAAAAATATTATTAAAAATAATTTAAAATTTAAAAATAAATAAAAGAATGAGTAGGTGTAAAATAAATATGGTATAATACTTTAAATAATCACAAATAGAATTTTGGTATATTAAGAAATCAATATCTAATATGGAAGAGTTCACTTGGGATATAGTTTAGTTAATAAATGAATCAATAAATAAATACTTAGTTTCATGAATTAATGTTTAATATGTGGTTTTTCTGGCTTTGGTTTGGTCTCCCCCTCCCCCTACCCCTTCCTTCCATGTTTTTTGGCTCCCTTTTTCTTTATATTGTACATACTGATGATGATATTAGATAATGGGACTTGGTATTATATCAACTTCATTGTTTCCATTGTGTTCCGGGTTGTGGAGCGCATTTGGAGCGCACAGTTTTGGTCCCTGCCTAGTGCGCTCTAGTGCGCTCTAGTGCGCATGTCCCTCTCTGTGTTCAGGATGCGTGCCGTGATGCGAGCGTTGAGACGCATCGTGGCACGCATAGCCGGGCTTACCCGGAGATTTATTTTTAGCTTCCGGGATACATCATCAGTCAGTGGGCGCATGCTTATTGGCCACCATTGCACGCCCGAGCCCGTAGGCGCCGCCATTATCAATGTAAAGGGCCACCACAGGTAAAAGGAATTTATGTAATTATGATACATGTATTTATATCTGCACTTGCACATTGGCTATCATTACCCCTGAGGAAGCTGACTTGATCGGCGATACGCGTGGGGATTGTTTCCTTTTGACAGCATGCCATACACGCGCCTGAATAGATGAGTATATTCATTTATTTATTGATGAATTTTTGCTCTTAGATGTCACATTTCTGAATCATGTTGTACCTCTAAATTTTTATTTATATAATCATGTTGGCGAAGTTATTATAGTGTTGGCTGTTGCATTTGTCTTGCTGTCTTAGGTATGGTTGAGCCCATTATAGCTCCTCCATTTTAGGTCTTTTTCATTGTATACAATTTTTAATCATGTGGAAGTGTGTTTACAATAAAATTCAAATATTTTTAGATGTGTGGTCTATATTGGTCTGTCTTTCTATATAGTTATATTTACCACTGACAAGATGTCGGCGCGCTCAGGCACTTCAGGGGCTGTGGGGTGACGTCACACATCTTGTTTTTCACAGAAAACCAGGATACAAGGGTGACGAACCGAACTTTTGGCAAAGTTTGTAACGAATCTGGTTAGTTACAGTTCGGTTCGCTCATCCCTAGTATTGTTACTAAAGTGGTAAATATTAAGAGTATAGATAGTGAACAGGTTTCCACAGCACAGACTGGTGAAGTTTTTGAAACACAACATCTTACTTTTTAATTCCTTCATTAAAGGCAATAAGGTTAAATATGAATTGCTCTAAGGCATAGCAGTTCCTGAGAAATATACTATATTAGTTTCTGCTGTTTGCAATAATTCCCTTTGGTATGACCTATCTATATAAAATAAACACTGTGCAAAAAAACTACATATACCAAGGTCTAATTTTAAAAAAACATCAAAAACTGGTCATGATATTACTCTAAAGAAAAAGTGCTGTGAGATCATAGAGTAACCAGAAAAATATACAATCCTAGCACCCCAGGCTTACTGTGAAGGGTCTTTCCATGAATAACACAGAGAAAAGGGATTTCTCAATAATGAATCTAATGTAGAAAAGCATGAAATGAAAACTGTTTTGTAGCTATGTTGTAGAAAATCTGCTTTTAATTAATTAATCATCTGGTTGACTAAAGACTCACACCTCCTGAATATATTAAAATTGGCATTTTCACGTCTCTTAGTATTCTATGCAGTGCAGCCAAGAACTAATTGGATTTTTGTACATAGCAGCATCCTGTATATGATTATCATAATAATATTTAGATATTTGGTTCATGAAATTTTAATATTGTAAACTTTGCCTAACTCATTTCACTTTTCATGTGTGACACTCCTGGTAACTTGTGCTGAATAAAATTATACATGTCAAAATACCTGTCTCTATGACTTTGTAGCCTGTGATTATTTTTACAAATATATTTTTATGCTTCTCCCAAAAATAATGATGATTTATGGAATCGTCTAGCATCCCATGTACTGGCAAAATTATATTTGTTACAGGATGCTTGTCTCCATGGGTAGCTGAGGGTAAGAATTGACTCTTAGACGTCATGCACGAAGAAGGCCTGGCTGTTTGGACCATACTGAATGACAGCACACTGAATCTTTGTGGCTCTCTGCACTATGGAGCATGCCCATGGGGGCACCATATGGCAGCGTATGGAGTGCCTACAAGTATAGATTCATGGATTCAAGGAATGACTGAACTCCTAAAACTGTGAAGAAAATGACAAGGACAATTTATAAAGCCATTTGGTAGTTTTAATAACTTGGCTAAAGTTTAGAATCCAAGATCTCTATGATTCCTTCTGAACCTGATGAGACCATCATCAAAAATTTTGATTAATACAAATGAAAAATCTTTACTTATGGATGCTGTAGCTTCAGCAAAATTGTGAGAATTCAAGGGTATGAGGTGGGGCCAATTTATTTTTACAACACAGATGCACACTCTCCACAAAATCATTAAAGGGGTTGGCCCCATCAGATATTGATGGTATATTGCTAGGATATGCCATCAATGTTAGATACACGTGGGTCTCACCTTTGGGTACATCCTCCTATTTCTATTCACTACTATGGGATTGACGAAAATAGCTGAGCCAGCTTGGCTATTTTTGGAACTCCATTAACGGTAAGGCTCCATTCACACGTCCTGTTTTTCTTTCCTGATTCGATTCTGATCCTGATCTGAATCCATTAATTTCAATGGGTCCTGAAAAAATCAGGATCGAATCAGGAAAGAAAAATAGGACGTGTGAATGGAGCCTAAATGGAGGGTGGCTGCACTTGAGCAGTGACCTCTCCTTCACTTCAGGGGGCCCTTTCTGGATATAGGACTGGTTCCAAGAGGTGAGACCCACACCTATCTGACACTGATAGCATATCCTAGTGATATACCATCAATGTTTGACATGGGAGTACCCATTTAACTATCAACTTTAAAGGCGGCTATACATATTCAATAGCTGTCGGACAAACCATCGTTTTGCTTGCAGCTATCACTCCCGACTCCCTCTCAACTCCCCCATACACATACTCGCAATATACAGTCAAACGTGTATATGTTGTCAATGGAGAGAGAGGAGAAAGCTGCTGCCAGACTTTCCTGACCGGATCGTCTCCTGGGAGAACAAAAGGACCAGACAAAAATATTTGCTTCATCTGCTCCTTCTCTCCCATGACATTGTGTGTTGGAGGAGAGTCAGGAGCTCCCCATACACAGTACATTATCAGTTAAACCTGCTGTTCACAATGACAATGTGTATTGGGCCTCTAGTCTTGGCAGCAGCTTTGCTAGTCCAAAGAACTGAGCTCTTTTAAATGTTGCAAAAAGTTCCCATAGATGCATCATGGACATGTGTAGCATGGTACACTGTAAGAGTATATTCAAATCAGGCAGAGTTCTTTTGCAGAAAATATCTGTACCGGAATGCTGTCCCTTACATATAAATAAGTTTGTGAGGTTGGTTAGCACAGCGTTTTTAGAATTATATGTGGTGGCTCTGTTTGAAATGGTTTATTAAATGAATGCTTCAGAAATGTGCAACTCTATTCCCATTTAATTACATACTTTGACAAATGACTTCCATTATAATATAATAAAAATGATACCACATATTATAAATAAAAGGGGTTATCCAATTCTAAAAATGCCCCCCTCCCCAATGTCCAGGACCCTCCTATAGATCATACTTACGGGGTAAGTATGTAAGGGGCCCGGGCATTATGGGGGGCATTTTTAGAATTGGATACTTTCTTTGAAGGGAACCTGTCACCAAAAAAGTGCAATAAAAGATAATAGATATCATGTTGTAGAGCAGGTGGAGCTGGACATATTTATATATAACATTATGGGAAAAAGATTCAGTATAATTTATATTCCATTCTAAGGATGAGCAAACTGTTTTGGGATTCAGTCGAACCAAAATTTATTGTGATTCATTTTGTGCAAATCAATGTCAGAGAGAAAGAACACTTTTCTCAGTTTAAAGGCTTTTGTCCTGAAAGAACTAGATGCAGACTTAAGGTTGCCAGTCTGCTGAGTTTGTATCTCCACCAGTCTGCTGAGTGAAAACAATGCAGCACGCATTGCTACTGTGTTCTCCTTACTGTTTACCTACTTGGTGTGCAGCAGCAAGTAGGTATAAATATAGGTCATGCTGTCTCATTTCAATGGGGCAACTCCTTCCTATACATCATCAATATAGCAAAGACAGGCAGCACCTTCATTTCACTATTTTTGATCAACTTTACACAAAGACACCTCCAAAGTGACCTTCAACTGAAAGCAAGATGAGAGAATTACAACATTCCACAAAGCTTCCATCTCTCTCAGTGAAACATGCAAGCTACTTCTCTTTGTAGAAGGACAAGAAAACCAAAATGTCTCAAAAGAGTCTTGTTTTATGTGGTTGACTTGCCTTGTGGGGGTACTCTTTGGGGTGCTCTTTATCATTAGGAAGATGAAAAATAAGCATAAGAATTGTATGCAAGGAAACACTACTCTTGATTTTTTTTTAACAATCTATCTTTATTTGAATTTTGTATTTTTAGAAAACAGAATACAAATATCCCAGATGAATTATCATAAACAAGGACTCGCAGGCCGACAGAGTTGCAATAAGCAAACATACAATAAACAACATGTATGTTAGGCTGACAAATATATCTAAGAAGCATATGCACAATTTTCATACAAAACAATCAGGAAATGTGTTCCATTGGGCAAACCAAAAATAGTTACCCAAAAAGCAAGTTTACAATGTATGGTGAAACTAGAAACATAAAATATAAATAAAATATAAAAACAGAAAATATAAAACAATTATATGTGAAATCATATATCCCAACTAGTAACAAAATAAAAAAAAAAGGAAGGGGAGGGGGGGAAGGGGGAGGAAGGGAAGAGAGGGGAAGGAAGAGTAAAGGAACACAGCAAGATATGAAAGTAAATGAGTTTCCTATGAAGACATGGTTGAGAGAACTACTCATGTATTCCCGAACCAAGTAAGGAAATTAGGGCCTTTCTTAAACCCAATCCATAGATCCCATAATTGATCTACTTTAACTGCTCTATCTGTATGTTCAGCAGTCAAAGTCTCTATTCTCTCCAGGAGGTCCACCTCAGCAATCCATTCTTTGATAGAAGGAGGAGTTCGAGATCTCCAGTGCCTAGGAATCACTGTACGTGCAGCAGAAAGAAAGTGCTGCAGTAAATCGCGTTTAATTTTGATAATGAGCCTGGTAGAAGAGAAAGGAGAGCTAGCTGAGGAGAAGGAGATACATGTTTCCCCGTGACTTGTTTGTAAATATCAAAAAAAAATTTCCAAAAAGGTTGCATGAGGGGGCATGCCCACCAAATATGTGTCATATTCCCTTTCTCTGTGTCACATCTCCAGCATATCTCAGAAACCGCAGGTTAGAAGGAATGCAGCACTGAAGGACATCTGTATCATCTGGTTAGTATTTGGTAATTATTTTCTTGTGCAGCACATGCCATAGACATTTTATGGGAAAATAAGAAAATCTTTTCCCATTCGACTTCAGTAAAAGTCGCACCAAGCTCCTCTTCCCACGCCGCAACAAAATTTGGTGTTTCGTTCATCACTGTGTGTAGCAACATTCCATATAGTAAAGAGATCAAATGAACAGACTGAGCTAACTGTAGAAGGAGACCCTCAAAATCAGTCAGGGATTTGGGAATGAGCCCCTGTGGAAAGAGTGAGTATAAGTATTGGCGTAGCTGCCCATATTCCAACCACGACAGAGCCCTCCCCTGGCAGGCCCCCTGCAACAAGGAGAAAGAAGGTAGGGTGGAGTTTTCAGACATAATTTGATAACAACATGGTGAAGTGGAGGAGGTCCATCCCAGAAATGAGTCCCTACCCAAGGCAGGACTAAAATCAGGATTTCCAAAGAGGGGATGTAATGGACCCGGACGATGCGAGAGACCATATTTAATCATGGATCTATCTCATAAAAGAATTAGATGGTGTGTCAAAACTGAGAATTCTCTCAGTGACAGTCTGCTGTCTGGTAGAACCCATGGTAATGAAGTCGGTGGGATTGGAGATATATCTTCCTCCACTGTGATCCATTGTTTATGTGATCTGTTGTTAAACCAATCCACCATTCTCTATAGAAGTGAAGCTTGATGATATAGATCAATATCAGGAAGTCCCGCACCTCCGTTCACTGTACGCTTAATCAGAGTAATGTGTATAAAGCGTGGTCTAAGAGTGCCCCACACAAACTTGCTGATTGATCTTTGTAGGCTTTTAAAGAAACTCTTAGGTGGCAATATAGGAACCGTTTGAAATAAATATAAGAAAAGCGGCAAGATGTCCATTTTAATCACATTCATGCGTCCAAACCAAGACAACCGTAGACTATTATAGCGAGATAAGTCCTGTATTGTTTTTTGGAGAAGTGGGGTGTAGTCAAAGGGGTTCTCCAGGAATTAAGAAAATGAAAATACTTATATATTACTTTATTATAAATATATTCCCAAATACTATTGGTACAAATACAATTCATTAACTATAGTGGCTTATTTGTCTGGGGAGCAATCATTAGGAGAAATGCAATGGCCGCCGTCCTATTAGTACACACAAAACCTGTCCTAATCAAACAGCAGAACAAGTTACTTCACTGAGCTAAAGAGCTGCCTCATCCTCCTCTCTGCTCTGCTTATCAGGGATTATAATCCTGAATACAGCTGATAAAATGAATCTCTTTAGGAATGGAGTTCATGAGGAAACATGAAGTACTGAGAGGAGGGTGGGGGTAATGAGCAGCAGCACTTGTATGCAGTCTGTCTGTTCCCATAGTGAAGCAAGGACCGCAGGGTCTCTGGTGCGTTTGTGAGTGCTCTCTAAATCTTGGATGAGAACTAGAAGCTTATTGATTGTAGCTGCCCTTTCTATTTTCAATCTAGAGCCCTGTTGAATGAGAACCCATCTAATGACACATTTAAGAGCTTCCCACTGAATAGCTAATGGTGTCTGGTCATTAGCACAATGAATAGGAAAATCCAAAATCGCTTGGCGAACCGTAGTGACGCTTGCCATATCTTTAAGTAAGTTAGGGTTCAAAGACCATGTCCACTCTCTGTGAGGAATGTCAGAGAGTACCAAGGACAAATAAATCGGGGAATGATCTGACCATATAGAAGGGCCAATAGAAGAGCTTGGATGACAGGACAGCAAACCTTGGCTGATCAAGAAGTAATCAATTCTACTATGCATATTATGCACAGCAGAAAAATATGTATAGTCACATACCTTGGGATTTAGGATCCTCCAAACATCCACCAGTCTAAGCTCATTCATCTTATTTTGCACAAGAGTAAGTTGAGATGATGGAAGAGGGGACCTGCCAGAGGAGGAGCCCAGAGTCCTATCCATGACTAATTAAAATCACCCGCGACAATCACCTGACCCTCTGCAAATTGCATCAGTCTGTTCAAATACTCTTGATTTCTAGGACGAATATATGCAAATAACATTTCTTAATTTGACTGGCAAGAGAAGTGATTAGCATTCTTTTCTGTTTTGGAAGAAAAGCTAATTTAAATATATTTCATATGACATTGAATTAATATGGTGACATAAAATCACTAAAGGTGTTGTCTGTTTTTGCTATACAGGTGATGTATGCTTAGATGAAAAAGAGAGAGCACAGCATATAGGTAAAATTTCCCAACATTTAAAATAAATGTAATACTCAGTTGTAATACACAACTAGCACTTTAACCCTTAGAGTCCCAGCGGCGTACATGTACGGCGCAAAAAGCCGGGACACAAGTCCTAGCGCCGTACATGTACGGCGCGCTGATCGCAGCCGCCGTGATCGCAGCCCCTGCACCCGCCCGATCAGCGACGGGGGTCCGGCTGTGCCCAGGTGCCGGACCCCTGCTGAATGCGCCAGCATTGGTGAAAACACCGATGCCGGCGCATTAACCCTTCATGTCCCGCGGTCAGCGCTGACCGCGGCACATGTGGTGTGCGGGAGTTCAGGGATTCAGGATGGTGAGCGGGGGGGCCATTGGGTCCCTGCGCTGCTGTGATGGGGACCCGATGGCTCGGATAGCAGCCCGATGCCTTCCTTAGGCATCGTGGCTGCTATCCCTGCGTGCCTGTGCGATCCAGCCCCCTGGATCGCACAGGAAGCAGGCTGTAAGTGTATTACATTGAGTAATACACTTACAGCCAATGCATTACAATACAAAAGTATTGTACTGCATTGTAAAGGGGATCAGACCCCCAAAAGTTAAATAAAGTAAAAAAAAAAGTTAAAAAATAAAGTTTCCTAAAAAAAAAAATAATAAAAGTTTCAAGTAAAAAAAAAAACGCCATTTTCACAAAAAAGCTAAAAAAATTGTAAAAAAAAAGGTAAAAAAAGAAAGATAAACATATTAGGTATCACCGCGTCCGTATCGACCTGCTCTATAAAAATATCATGTCATCCACCCCGCCAGGTGAATGCAGTAAAAAAAAAAAAAAGTGCCAAAACAGACATTTTTTGGTCACCTTTCCTTACAAAAAGTGTAATAGCAGGCGATCAAAAAGGCGTATTTATCCCAAAATGGTACCAATCAAACCATCATCTTGCCTCGCAAAAATGATACCCTACCTGAGACAATCGCCCGTAAAATAAAAAAAATATGGCTCTCTGAAAATGGCAACACAAAAAAAAAGATTTTATTCTGTTCAAAAATAAATCTAATGTGTAAAACTTTCCAAAAATAAAAAAGTTAGACATATTGGGTACCGCCACGTCCGTAACAACCTGCTCTATAAAAATATTACATGAGATGGCTCCCCAGGCGAATGCTGCAAAAAATAAAAAAATAAAAACTATGCCAAAACAACCATTTTTTTCCCTCTTGCCTCACAAAAAGTGTAATAGCTGGCGATCAAAAAGGCGTACTTATCCCAAAATGGTACCAATCAAACTGTCATCTTGTCCCGCAAAAATGATACCCTACCTGAGACAATTGCCCAAAAAATAAAAAAAAATATGGCTCTTTGAAAATGGCAACATAAAAAAAAGATTTTATTCTGTTCAAAAATAAATCCAATGTGTAAAACTTTCCAAAAATAAAAAAGTTAGACATATTGGGTATCACCGCGTCCGTAACAACCTGCTGTATAAAAATATTACATGAGATGGCACCCCAGGCGAATGCTGTAAAAAATTTTTTTTTTAAAAACTGCCATTTTTTTCACCTTGCCTCACAAAAAGTGTAATACCACACAATCAAAAAGGCGTATTTACCCCAAAATGGTACCAATCAAACCGTCATCTCGTCCCGCAAAAAATGAGCCCCCACATAAGACTATAATTAAAAAAAATAAAAATCAATAGCTCCCGCAAACCAATCCATCAAAATCTGTGTTGTAAAATCCATATGGCCCTTCTGTTCTGCCATGTACCCCCACAGCAGTTTACCACCACATATGGGGTGTTGCCGTATTCAGGAGAAAATGGGGAACAAATTATGGGGTGCTTTTCTCCTGTTACCCCTTGTGAAAATTAAAAATTTGGGGCTAAAGCAACATTTTATTGGAAGAAATGAAACTTTTCATTTTCACAGCCAGGTGTTTCCAAATTCCGTAAAACGCTTAGGGGGTCAAAGTGACCAGTACCCCCTTAATATATTCGCTGAAGGGTGTAGTTTCCAAAATGGGGTCACTCTTTGAGGGTTTCCACTGTAGGGGTACCTCAGGGTCTCTCAATTACAAAATGGTGCCTAAAAACTATTCTAGCAAAATTTGCCCCCAAAATCCGTATGGCGCTCCTTTCCTTCTGACCACTGCCACAAACCCATAGAGACATTTACCACCACATATGGGGTATTTCTGTAAACTGCAGAATCAGAGCAATGTATATTGAGGTTTAGCTTGCTGTTAACCCTTGCTGTGCTGCAAGAAAAGTGAAAGTTTTGAAATTTCACCTCCATTTTCCTTTTATTCTTGTGGAACACCTCATGGGTTAATAAAGTTTGTAACATCAGTTTTTCATAACTTGAGGGGTGTAGTTTCTAAAATGGGGTAATTTATGGGGGTTTCCATTAGGTAAGCCTCACAAAATCACTTTATAACTGAATTGGTGCTCAAAAATATGGTTTGAGAAATTTTGTTGAAAATTTGAAAAATTGCTTTTAAACTTCTAAGCCCTCTAATTTCCTAAAAAAATAAAATGACATTTACAAAATGATGCCAACGTAAAGTAGACATATGGGGAATGTTAAGTAATAACTATTTTTGGAGGTATTACTATGTATTTTAAAAGTAGAGAAATTGGCATTTGGAAATTTGCTAATTTTACAAAATTTTTGGTAAATTTGGGATTTTTTCATAAATAAGGGTGAAATACATTGACTCAAATTTATGACTGTCATGAAGTACAATGTGTCACAAGAAAACATTCTCAGAATGGCCTAGATAAGTAAAAGCGTTTTAAAGTTATTACCACATAAAGTGACACATGTCAGATTTGCAAAAATCGACCTGGGATTTAAGGTGAAAAGTGGCTCGATACTGAAAGGGTTAATAGACATTTCATTTGATACATCAGTGGCTACAACTTTATGTCATTTCTTGTAGACTTTTTTATGTTGTAAAAAGTTTCTGTGCTATTTAAAGTGAATCTCTGATTTGAAGCCACATCAGTAAGTGTACCAGAGAATTACAGTGTAACTATTGTTTGCCTTTTTACAATGACTACAACTGATTTCTTATGGTCAACATATATCATAATTGGCTTTCAATACACATTCATCCATGTGATAGCATCTGTTGCCCTTCAGTATCATATGAAGCAATGTCAGTACCATAATAACATGTAAATGAAGCAATGTGTTCATGTGTGTAAAGGACTGCCACCGTTACGTTCACAAATGCTGAAAATGGAACAGGCAAACCCCCTTTCACATCTATTAAATAGTCATTCTTCAAACTTTATCTCACTGAGCACACAGTGGCAGAATCTTGGAAGATGTCCCATACATCGGCTCATTAGCTATACATAAGAGTTGTGCAGCTGCCCCTTCTTCACATGAGCAGGGATAAGAGAGAAAATGGAAAATGCCTCGGTGGGTAGTCATTCTGTTTTCTTGAAGTTCATCCCAGCCTGAGGAGAGATTGGGGATATTACATTAGAACTTATCAGTAATGCGCAGTGTGAGGAAAAGCCAAATACTGTGAATTGCCTAAAATAAAGATGTCTCATTGTTTTATGTTGGCGGATGCAGCATAACTCTTAAAGCCTTCACTCCAGACTTGACATTGATGAGTTTAGCAAATGAAATCTAGAGCAATTGGATCAACTTGAAGTTGATTAAGCTACTACAAGATGAGTAATTACAGATGACAACCATTAATAAAAAGCATTCGACAATATCCTAAAGCTAAATAAATAATGAACCATGACAATCAAAAATATTCCCAAATTCTGTTTATCCTAATTATGACAATAGAGGACTAATGTCCTTTACAGTGCCTACAATAAGGAAAACAGCAAATTACCCATTTGTGCTCTTCATTGACATAATAGAGATGGTGTGCTGACAGACTGGGTTGTAACTAATTATTTCTTTAAATAAATGAAAATGATGTGTAAACTGTGACAGGCTAAATGTAACTGGTATTTACAGTACATATAGAAATATGTTTATATATATGAAATATGACTCACATCAGCTAATGCTTGAAAAGTCTCTGCAACTCAGAAAACAGTTTATTAAGTTAAGTGAAGCACTAGTTGAAAACAATAATGTGCTTAGCTTCTACATAGACCAGTTGCCCTTTTCTGGGGATGTCTGTACTGTCAATGTGCTTAGCATCTGCCCATGTTACCTGTGAAGTCATGACTGATCAGGGGCGTAACTATAGGGGGTGCAGAGGTAGCAGTCGCTACGGGGCCCAGGAGCCTGAGGGGGCCCAAAGACCCTTGTGCCGCATAAGAAGACACACAGAGCACTAAAGGAAGGGGGGCCCAAGATGAACTCTTGCACCAGGGCCCATGAGCCTTTAGCTACGCCCCTGTGACTGATTCAAACCTCCACTCCGATTGGTAGGCAAGTTAAAAAGACAGAGGATGCTATCACCACAGGCCACATTGGAACGCTCCTGCCGACATACTGCAGTGGGGCCAAGATGCTGGCAGTGCAGGAAAGTGGAGCCAGGAAGGCATGTTACTTGGCAAAGGGATGCTAGCATCGCAACTTCAGGAGAGCGCGTCTGCTATCTACCGTGGACGTCATGCAGAAGTGCTGGCGGCACTGCCTGCTTGCAGGGAATGTCAGTGACAACTGGGCACCTTTATGAATGGCTTACCTCCAGCTGCTCCAGTTTCTGTCTGGTTCTGGTACTACTCTGTGCTGGGACCATGAAGCCATAATGTCTCTCCAGTTTTCTACTCTGGCTGCCCTGGTATCTGAGCTCTCTCTCTCTGAATGAGCTACATGACTGGTGTACACACAAGTGCACACACTGGAGCAGTATTCCCTGCCCACTTCCTTTCCAAGCTGAATCTCCAGCCATCCTGACAAGTATCTGGCACCCTCTACTGTCACAACAGTGTCTTTATATCGTACAACATAAGTATTTAACTTTTTATTATCACATTTTGTTTCAGTGACATACTGTCAAAGCAGTACATCCTTTTGTATCACCCCCCCCCCCCATAGTGCATATGTCTTGCATGGAACTTACTGTGTGGAGCTTTCATTTATAGTAATATTTTAAAGGAACTTTATATTTTACCTGTACAATGATGTCAGCACTTGATATATACAGTATACTGTAAAATGTATGTGGATGCCCTGTCAGGTTTTTTAGTCATGCCCACTAAAATATGGGCAAAAAGCAAGCAGAATGGCATGCAAATGTCATAGAATAACAACAGTAATATGGGTTGTACTGAAAAATCTAGTAACATTAAACTTACAAGTTGCCACAAACATCTGCCCAGGCTCCAGTGGTGAGATCTCCAGCTTCAGAGTGATTGTGTCGGGAGAGACACGCTGCTAAGCCATGCCCCCTGGTGATGCGACAGCGGGCTTAGCAACAGGATGCAATGCTCTTTCTTCCCACATTGGGAGTGTGCTGGAGGAGACTAGAACTGACCTCACTGCTCAGCCACTCTATTCCTGTGTACTAGTGTTCTGACTAATGGAGCACCGAGTCATGATTTATCAGGTTCTGATCCTGGGACTCAGTGCTCTATTTAAACTCCTTCCTGGCCATATACCAATGGCAGTGATAGTCCTGTTTGGGCTCACTAGCTGTGTTCCTGGTTCTTGGATTCATTTTGATTTGTTTGTACTGTCTCTGCACCTTAGTAGCATAGGGACTGTCAACCAGTTGCAGTCTTGCTACCTAGGGCTTGAACTGCAAGTAGGTAGGGAAAGTGGGTTGGGTTCCAGCTCAGGGCTCACTGTCCATATCTGTCCCTACCTACAGGCATGTGTTATAGCACAAATAATTTTGTACAATTTTGAAACTTTTAGGTTGTGATGTTGCAGTATATAAGAGTAGTGTTCAGTGAATTGAAGCCAAACAAATTGATTTCTGTCCGAATTTCAAGAAAAATTTGATTTGCTGCAAGGCCAAAATTTCCTCATGCTTTGTGGTAACAAATATATGTTTTCCTAAAATGGCAGTTAAAAAAAACCAAAAAAACATACTCATCTCATCTGTTTTCTCACAGAGAGGCTGACGCGGCCATCTTCATTGTAAATACTTTGCAGTTATGATGTGACGGAGCCCAGCCAGTGCAATGACTTTATCAAGCAAGTCACTACACGAGATTTCGCGTAGTGTCTTTTTTTTTAAAACTGATTAACCCTTGAAAGGCCTCAATTGCAGAATTGAGCCGCAATGAAGCCGCAATCAAGGCAGCATCGGAGGGATTCAATGATGAGCTGAGGCCCAATCTCCATTCCCTGTTATTGCGT
Source organism: Rhinella marina (assembly GCA_900303285.1). Taxonomy (NCBI): domain Eukaryota; kingdom Metazoa; phylum Chordata; class Amphibia; order Anura; family Bufonidae; genus Rhinella; species Rhinella marina. The sequence goes on from ONZH01013286.1 coordinate 45,134, forward strand.
GCACTACATACAAAGGAATGCACTTCGTGATTAAATAATTCGTCATGAATCAAATTTCTTTGTGAAATTTGACGAAGCAGCCGAATTGAAGTTTTCCTAACTTCGTTCATCACTATGTAGGAGTAATAACAGCTAACCATAAAGTGGGGAACTGGACAACCTCAACAAATGGGGTCACAGAGCGTTGAATGATGTGAAATGTCCTCTGTTAACTTACACGTTAAAGTAAATTAATTTTGACCAATTTTGAAAAGACAAAATGTTGCTGCTGTGTCACTGTGTCAGCTGTGTTACTGTTATGTCAGCAGTTTTGGACAAATGACCTTATTTTAAAAATAGGCCTTTAGGTCATTCTCTGTATACTGGAGTGATGACCACAGGTGGTCAAGGCCTACCCATGCCTTCAAAGAGTTAAAGTCTAAGAATAATAGTATACAGCTTGGACTCTGCTAAGACATTCTATTCTGATTACACATATGGTAAAGTGTTGAATTGTAAATTTAGACTGTAAAGGGGTAAACCCAGGCTTTGTTGGTATAAATAAACCATCCTGAGACACAGGGTGAGGAGACTCTATTGAACACCATTCACGTGTGTGTGTATTTTATCTTCTCCCGGCCGGGGTAATTCTTCTGACCGGTAATTCTCCTTAAGTTTCCCCTCAAAAGGAGATTTCAACCTGAAATCACCTACAGACAATTATGTTATCCTAACTCTAGGATATTGAAAATATTTGCATTAACATACATGACTCACTACAGAGTACCAAACAGTCTAGAAGTAATTTCAACACAAAAACTGGCAGGAGCTTTATGAAATGGGTTGAGCAGCTGCACATAAGTCTAAGATTACCATGCTCAATACTCAGCAGCATCTGGTTAACTGTAACTCACGCAACTCCCTGACTGTGAAGTAGTGGAAATGTGTTCTTTGGGATTGATTATTCATGTTTACCTATTTGGCAGTTGGATGAGCAAATCTGGTTTTGGCACATGACATAAGAATGCTACCAGAATGCATCGCGCCTGGAGAGATTACAGTATAGAGCTCTATTTCAGGGTTTAGAGAAGTTGTCCAGGATTAGAAAAACATGGCTGCTTTCATTCAAGAGCAGTGCCACAACTGTCCACTAGAGATGAACGAATCATCCAAAATTCACTTCGCCAAATATTCGCCGAATTTCTGACAAGATTCATACTTAAACGAATTTATTCGGCTGAATCTACTTTCAAAAAAACAATCGTTGTTTTGCGAACATTCCTGCACAAATTACGAACGTACAGTCAGCGTATTTAAAAGTGTGCAATATGTAAGCATTAGCGTACAAAAGTGCGTACGAATCCTTAGCGTACTATTGACGCGCGAATGCGTCATATGCACGAGGCTAGGCCGCGGCATACAGTCTTTAGAGGCAGTCCATATGAGGTAGAAAAATAAGGTGCTCACTGCTAGCTATACAGCTAAGTGCATAATTTACTAAAAACAGCGTACAATAAGTGCATAATAGGACACATACATTGCAGTACCTGCAGAAGAATACACACAATGGGCTAAAGTGCTGAACCAGTAAAAACAGTGTAGCTAAAATACAGCAAAGACATAAGTATGCAAACATTTTAGTGTAATCAATTTCACATTTGCAAGCATAAAAGGCTCAGATATACGTTTGAGTCTCTCCTTATGGCTCCTAGTTGGCATGATAAAACACTGTCTGGAACACATAGTCCAAAATTAAATTGTAATCCACGTGAGGTAATTTTGTAATCCAAGCAGGTAATGTGTAATCCGCATGGATGAAAATAGCAGCAAATTGAGAACCCTTTTTGCAAAGGGGGCTCCCAAATAACCTGACAAGGGGGGAAAAAGGAAAATAGGCATGCTTAGGCGCAACTGGGACTTTTCTGCAGAATGGGGGGAGTCCTGACAGCCATTTCCATTTGGGTGAGACTCAAACGGGGGCAATACAAACAAACAAACATAAAAAGTGCCTACTAGCTCTCACCTTTCAGGTGCAGTCCATGGTGTGGCTCCCATAGGTCCTCCAGAGGTGTCTTTCACTCAGCCAGTAGTTGGGTTCCTCAGATGAGGGACCTGAAGTCCCCCTCGCTGGAACTGCTGCTGAATGACATCAGAGGACGCTCCTGCCTCTTGTAGGCCATGCTCGATGCTGTAGTAGAACTCCAGGGCCCTCTTCTTCCGGAAGTCGGACTTGACCGGGTCCGGGTGGTGGTCACGCTGGTGAGCACGGCAGCCATTTGCGCTTTTCCGTATCCTCCTGCCGGGACAGCAGGGGTAAGGACTTCTGGCTGCAGCGGTTCCGTCAAGGTTGCATCTGGGAAGTAGCCGCAGCTTCCCTGACTGCTGCTGGCTTCATCTTCCACGGCAGCTGGTATTGGTGGATCACCGTGGATTGGAAGGTAAACGATGAAGTTGTCAGCTGACCCAGCTGAAAGGACTATGGTGGTGGTGGTGGTGGCAGCCCAGGAATCAGAGACTCCAGCTGTGGCTATGGATTTTCCCTGAACTGTAGGACGCCATCTGGGGACTCCTGAAGGCAGCGCAAGCGTCCTGGACCTGGTGGTTCATCTGGCCACACTTCAGGTTCTGTTGTAGGTACCAGGGGCTTAGAAAGAAGGGTAATCCTGGTCGCAGAAAGGAGCCTTTCAGGGACGCCATCGGGGTGTACTCCACCTGATCCCCCACGTACAGGCTGTGACGAAGTTGTGGCAGGTATGGCCGTTTCACCGACCTGCGGCCCACAAAATACTCCTTTCCGTCCTCGTCGTCTGCCAGGAAGCCAGACCCTCTCTCAACGGAAAACCACACAACCATTCCCTTTCGGCGTTCCAATGCAGGATGTCCCAGCCTAGGGTGGTCCAGTACCTGGATGACCCAGTCCTCCACGGCGTTTTTATAGTTCCAGAGGGTCTGCGCATAGGCCGTCACCAATGGTGGCACAATCAGGTTCTGCCTTATGGAAGGTGTTGTCATGGATCTCCTCCTGGGCCGCGAAGTGGACGATCCAGCCGCCTCCACCGCACAAGCCACAGCAGACACTCCAGCCGCACCAGCCACAGCAGACACACTAGCCGCCTGACGACGAAGAACCACCTCACGATGCGCAGCTAACTCCGCAGGCTGTAAGGAGAATAAGGGCACTGTCGGTGGGTTACTCGCCTTCAGTTTAGAGCGTGACACCCTGATGTCTGGAGCGGGCGGTGGTTCAGGGAACTCATCCCCAAAGGCCATCTGGTTCCAGTTGGGACGCAGCTCTTTAGCCATGCTTGCTACTTGCTGAGTGTTCAGTGCTGGTCTAAACTGGTTCAGAGGAGGGTGGAGTACTGAAGGAGTAGTCTTCACTCCCTATACGTGCAAATTGTTAGATCCCGGCGGGACGGGCTGTTTTTTTCCAGTTCTGAGGGGGGCGTATCTCCACTTTCCCGCTCTTGCAGGGGCGTATCATCATTTTCCCACCACACGCAGAATGTTTCATACGTATCGTATGTATCGTTAGCGCTCAAAATTTTGTGAAGATTTACGAATAATACGAAGCAAATTCGAAAAAATCTGGATTCTCTTTGAAGGAGAAAATTTGTAAGATTCGATACGAATCTATGAAGCGGCGAATAGACTCGCTCATCTCTACTGTCCACTGTACCCCATTGCATAAAGTGAGATCAAAACTTTAACATATCGGTTTGATATAAGGATCAGCAAATTCCTTGAAATTCTCTTTCTGTCTGATTTGTTGATTTTTTAATTGATTTGTGTCCAAATCGATTCTACACAAATCAAAGTTGTTCACATTGCCCTGAAAATTGCTATATAAAACTCTCAAGTCTCCTAGGACTCTGAATTGTTATGAAAAGATGTTCTCCTTTTTGTAAATTTTTCTCTTTCTCTCCCCTTCCTATAGCTCTTAAACACAAAGACAGCAATAGCAAATAATGTCACTGACTGACATTAACAAGTATAGCAATGGGTAAATGAATGTTTGTTTTAGTGTTAACACACAGCTTGTTTAAAATCATACTGCACCGTTAACATGTGTTATGCCTTTTCATATTATAAACCTTCCAAATATTATGTCTACTATTGGCATATTGTGTTTAAACACACACGGTGTTATGGCAAGCCGCTTGTTGGTGTCAAGCATGCAAAATTTTTTCCTCAATGTGGGGCAGATCCCTGCCCCCGTTAAAGGATTATTTTTGGAGGCTTGTTATATGTAACAACTTGTTTTATCTGTCTTAGTTATCTGCTTATTTTTCTAAAATCTTCATTTTCTCTTATCTTTTATGACATTTTAGGGCTTTGGAACCGATTACTCAACTTACAATGGTTTCAACATACAATGGTCTTTCTGGAACCAATTAATATTGTTGAGGGACCACTGTATAATAGTACTATACTGCACTTTGTATAATGATCAGGTACAGTAGTACTGCCCTGTGCAGAATGAGCAGATACAGTAATACGGTACTGCACTGTGTAGAATGATCAGGCACAGTAGTACTGTATATAATATTTATAGTAGAATAATGTACACTGTATTGTGTAGAATAATGAAGTACAGTAGTACTACACTTTGTGCAGTAATTGGGTTTTGTGAAAGCTGAACTAGGAATGTGAGAACAGAGAACATCTCAGATGTCACAATTGTATGATAATTAGATGGGCACTGCACTGACAGACTGTAGACTAGAATATATGGCTGCTTCTTTATTAATAGCATCTGCTGCAGTTCCTTTGCAGTTCATACCAGCTGTGCGATAACCATTTCCATCTGATTTGGTGACTTCTAAAGTTGATGAAGCAAAATAAACCATTTTCTAGTATTTGTGGCAGTTTTACTGCATTTTATTGCTTGAGTATTTATTGGATAAGCCCGTTGTGAAGAGACAGCGTACCCCCTAGAAGTGAATAAAATAAGGTGCTATTAAACTACAATATAGAATTCAGCGTGAGCTCACCTTAATGTCATAGTAAGATAGTAACATAGTAACATAGTTTATAAGGCCGAAAAAAGACATATGTCCATCCAGTTCGGCCTGTTTTCCTACAAGTTGATCCAGAGGAAGGCAAAAAAACCCTGTGAGGTAGAAGCCAGTTTTCCCCACTTTAGGGAAAAAAATTCCTTCCCGACTCCAATCAGGCAATCAGAATTACTCCCTGTCTCTAGTGATTATCACACCTCTACCATACACACAATATAATTAATGATGATACTATGACTGGCAAAAATATCAGTGGTATCACAGAGGCATAGGGCGCTCATTCGTACCAAAGCATGTGCTACTCCAAAATGACCTTCCCGCCTGTTAATGATCTTCTCACGGATGCACACATAGAAGAACACTGTTGTACAAGTGCAGTGCATGCAAGTATATGGGCCCTTCGGGCTCCTAAAGCAATTATTTCACCCTTCTTATACTTCTCTTGCACTGCACCAGTAATTGCCAGTCATGAATGTAGTACATAGTTCCTTATACAGTATGTAATGTAATACAGAATTGTAACTAGAGAGTGCTTGATCCCATGCATAACCCCGTTCCCGTTCTGCATAACGGAAACCAGACTGATCTGTTATGCTTGGCCATAGACTTCCATTATGATGGATCAAAACGGAATGTCTCTTTGAAGGCTTCCATTTTGCATTCCATCTTATGGATTCCGTTATTTTCTGTTATAACCATGTTTTAACGGAAAACAATAACGGAATCCATAACGGGGATGTGAACTCACCCTTATTATTATACTGTACAGTGATATCCAGTGTTCTGGGGATAGCCTTACGGTACATCCACAGGAAGGTCAGACTGGGGTTTCTTGGGCCCACCAGAGGAAATTATTCTCAGGGCCCAAACTTTTTATCATCAATAAAGTCTAAAAGGTTTTGACAAAGAAATAGATCCTAGTGGCAAGTGATTATCTCTAAAGGCAACTCCAGAGTCTGGGCCCACCAGAGGATCCTCTGGTACTCTGGTGGGCGAGTCTGAGACTGGCCACAGGTAGAGCCTGTTTCCGGCTAAAATCTACACCAAATCGTGTAGGTTTTGCTATGGATTTCTGTGCAGAAAAAGTGCAGTAGATTTTATCCTCTGCATTGCAAAGGGTGAAATCCGCTGCAGAAATTCAAAACTAAATACAGTATGACAACGTTGCTGATTATAAATCCACACCACATGTAAAATTATGTGTGGATGCCGGTGTGGGCATTCCCTGCAGCATGTGGATGAAATATTTTCAAATCTCATCTGTTTTGCTGTTACTGTAAATGTTGGGGATTTTCTGCATGCAGTTCCACTGTAAAAACTGTAGACCATGTGTGGCCATACTCTTAGTGTTCCTATAGGTTTACCAAATCAAATGTCTATACAAAAGACACAAAAATAGAGCCTATAATGTGCTATAGAAATATGACAATCTTTATTAAATACATAAATAAGGTAATAAAACTATTGTATTGGGGGAGGGGGCGGCAGTGCAAGAAAGAACACCATCCCTGACCCACACATGGCCTGTAATGCATGTACATACAATATATGAAGTAACACAATGGTGAGCTCATTAGTAAACAGCTGTGGTGAGCTCGTTAATATAAGGCCTGGTCATATAAGGGCGTCATGTAACTATCCATCCAAAAGTGGCGCAAATCAAGCAGCCATGTAATAACATAAAACACCCATTATATGTCCCAGGATATAAAGGCTACAACCACAATAAAACCAAACATACAGGCAAAGTACCTACATATATAACATCACCAAAAAGGCTCACCAAAGATAATCAGGGCCACAAAGAGGATAAGGGATGGCACAGCACTGTGGGAGGACTTTAAAAAGCGCGACATAGCCAATCAGAAATTCCCAATGAATTATAAATGCAAACTACAGCTGTTACCTCTTGCTATTAACACGGAGTGACATGCTGTATCGAGCGTGCCTCCCCCCGCATACTTCCTTCAGGAGTCGCGTCACATCCCGAGTGCGGTCACGTAACATGTCAAGTGTTCAGCCTCTGTGACGTCATGACGCCTGGGCGGGGGTATCACGCTAGCAGGGTTAGTCCAAAGTATACCAGTGGGGATGTTGATGCCATCTAGTGGCCAAACATCACATCTACTGGACCTCCTCACTAGACATAGCATTATATATAGGGATTGCTGATCACATATGAGTGTTAGTGTTAATACCATACACATCTTCTACCCACATTTTCTATATAGACCTAGGCACCAATATAATAGTCAGATACAATATTAAATATCTAAATGCAAATAGATATGTAGACATAATCAGTAGAAAAAATTGTGTGAAAATATATAAATGAAAAAATAGAAAAAATAGAAAAATAAAAATGCAAATAAAGGTAAAAATATTGATATAATTGAAAATAAAAAAGTCATGTATACAAAAGAAAAAGGTGTTTTTTGATGACATATAATATGTAAATTATAGTGAGGAAAGTGAATGATGTAATATAAATATGAGGCATCAAAAAGATAAACAGAAAAACCGTGAAGGGTGTATAAAGTACAGAAAAATACATATGTGTTAAATGCAATGATGTGAAGAACAAGTGAGCACAAGGGGCAATCAGGTTGCCGAGATGTGTGTAAGATGTGGAAAAATAAAAAATAAAATAAAAAAAATAAAAAATATGAAAACACAGTGCACAAGTGTATGTGAAGATACATATATAAGTGTAAAGAGGTTGTGGTGAATGGTGGGGGACAACATAATGTGAAGGTGAAAAATGAAAATTAAATAGGTGTAAAGTGACAGGAATGACCTGATTAGGCAAGGGTAAATAAATAGTATTAAAAATATATTAAAAACCTTGGTTTTTAATTTTATACCAAGTGTAAAAGTGCCCAATATAGTTATAATATGCAAAAAAATGCACCGATGTGTAAAAACTAGAGATGAGCGAGCATACTCGTCCGAGCTTGGTGCTCGTTCGAGTATTACGGTACTCGTAAGTGCTCGCTGCTCGGACGAGTATCTCGCCATGCTCGAGGAAATGGCAACTTCCGCATTGTGCATTTTTGGCGCCTATAAACTCAGCCAATCACAAGCCAGGAGACTCTGCGGTACACCCAGCATAACGTGGGGCCCTTACATGTCGATAGCAGGGGTTGGCTGGCCTGATCAGGTGACCCTGGAATATACTAGTGACTGCCCGCGGTGCTCGGCTCAGATGCTGTCTGGATGTCGTTAGGGATAGAGCTGCTGCGTTTCAGGGAGAGTGTTAGGGCCTGCATTTAGTTCTTTGTTAGGCAGAAATGATCTCACAAGAACCCAACGCCCTTCTAAGGGCTACAAGAAATTTTTTTGTCTCCTGGCTTGGCTGGCTGGCTGGCACTAGTAGTGCAGCTATCTCCATATATAACCCTTTTTTTATTATTGTTCTATCTCAGTGATACAAATCCATTTCATACAGCAGTGTGTCACAGTTCAGCTGTCCACTCTGCACGTCACTTTAAAAAAAAAAAACTAAAAAAAAAAATATAAAAAAAAAGATATAAAAAAAATAGTTTTTTTGTTGTTTTAGCTCAGTGATAAAAATCCATTTCACACAGCTGTGTGGAACCATTCTGTGTGTCACAGTTCAGCTGTCCATTCACTACAATCCTTATTTTCTGTCCAGTTGACACATTCTGTACGTCACTTAATTAAACCAGGTCTTTTGCTCTCACGTATACAGCTAGATCACAAAAATCTCTGTGCGACATTTGTCTGGGTTGCAGTCAAAATAGCCACCGTCAGCCGGGGCTGAGTTAGCTCTCTGATAGTTTCTGCACGTCACATTAAAAAAAAAAAAAAAGATATAAAAAAACTAGTTTTTTTGTTGTTTTGGCTCAGTGATACAAATCCATTTCACACAGCTGCGTGGAACCATTCTGTGTGTCACAGTTCAGTACACTCACTACAATCCGTATTTTCTGTCCAGGTGACACTTTCTGTACGTCACTTAAATAAACCAGGTCTTTTGCTCTCACGTATACAGCTAGATCACAAAAATCTCTGTGCGACATTTGTCTGGGTTGCAGTCAAAATAGCCACCGTCAGCCGGGGCTGAGTTAGCTCTCTGATAGTTTTTGCACGTCACGTTAAAAAAAAAAAAAAAAAAAAAAAAAAAAATATAAAAAAAAGATATAAAAAAATAGTTTTTTTGTTGTTTTAGCACAGTGATACAAATCCATTTCACACAGCTAATCTAATAGTTTCTGTGTAATTGCTCCATACTGCACGGTACGTAATAACATACGTAATTTTGATCTAACTTATCCACCTATATATTCACTTGTTTAGACTGAACAAGTTTGTGGGTTTCAGTACAGCAGGCCCATTTATTTAATTTTTTTTTAACACTTATATAAGAAAATGTTGAACCCCAGGGCTAAGGGTCGAGGACGAGGGCGTGGGAGTTGGCATTCAATTACTGCAGGGGGCAGAGGCTGTGGTCCTGGGCAGGGTGAGACAGCTTCTGCTGATGAGGGAGCAGGGGAACGCCACAGAGCTACACTCCCTAGCTTCATGTCTCAACTTACAGGGACACGTGGTAGAGGACTGTTGAAACCACAACAGTGCGAACAGCTGATGTCGTGGATTGCGGACAATGCTTCAAGTAATTTTGTCCACCAGTCAGTCTTCCACGCAGTCCACCACGTTACCCAAGAGAGCACTCCTCTGGCTCCTCCACCTCAACCTCCTTCCCCCAGTTGCGCCCCTCCAGGAAAATTTGGAATGCGATCCGGCATACTCTCAGGAACTGTTTTCTGGACCCTTCCCAGAGTCACAAACCACTTCTCAGCGTTGCTGCTGACCTCGTTCCCGATGCCCAAGTTTTCCAACTGTCGCAGTCTGTGGGTGATGATGATGACATTGTTGACTTAGTGGAAGAAGTGTGTAAAAGGGTGTCGGACGATGAGGAGACACGGTTGTCAGACAGTGGTGAAGTTGTTGTCAGGGCAGGAGTCCGAGGGGGGAGCAGACTGAGGAATCGGAGGATGACGAGGTGACTGACCCAAGCTGGGTTTGATAAGCCGAGTGAAGACAGTGCTTCTGAGGCGGAGGCGAGTGCTGCACCAGAACAGGTTGTAAGAGGCAGTGGTGTGGTCAGAGGGAGAAGAAGGGCCAGAGCTGTTGCATCAGCAGCAACTGTTTCACGTAGTGAAGCTCCCGTGGCGAGGCCTAGATGTTCGCAAGTCTGGAGGTTCTTTAAAGAAAGTGAGGATGACCGACGGACTGTGGTGTGCAACCTGTGCCACACCAGGATCAGCAGGGGTGCCACCACTACAGCCTAACCACCACCAGCATGCGCAGGCATATGAGTGCTTAAACACCCCACTCAATGGAACAAAGGCCGTTCACCACCTCCTGCGGGTCACACTACTGCTCCTTCCCCTGTGTCACTCGCTGCCTCTGCTAGTCAACCCCCTGCCCAGGACCCCGGCACGAGCGCCTCCCGCCGGAAAACCACACCTTCGCCTCCACGATCCTCCATAGTGTCCACCAATGTGCCCCAGCGCAGCGTTCAGCTGTCTTTTACAGCAGACGCTGGAGCGCAGAGGAAATACAGTTCCACCCACCCACATGCCCAAGCCTCAACGTCCACATCTCCAAATTGCTGAGCCTGGAGATGCTGCCCTTAGGCTGGTAGAGACCGAGCCTTTTGCAATCTCATATTCGGTCCCCAGCGCCACTATTTTCCTGATTGCCATCCCAGCCTACACAGCACGTGTCACAGAACATATCCGTGCCCTGACCAATGCTGTTTCTGAGAAGGTCCACCTAACCACGGACACGTGGACAAGTGCTGCCTGGCAGGGACACTATATATCACTGACGGCACATTGGGTTAA
>ONZH01013287.1:0-28525 GCA_900303285.1 Rhinella marina
GGTACTGGCCACTTTGACCCCTTTTACACTATTTATGGAATTTGGAAATACTTGGCTGTGAAAATGAAAAGTTTAATTTCTTCCAATAAAATGTTGCTTTAGCCCCAAATTTTTTATTGTCATAAGGGGTAACAGGAGAAAAAGCACCCCATAATTTGTTACCCATTTTCTCCTGAATGCGGCAACACCCCATATGTGGTGGCAAACTGCTGTGCGGGCACATGGCAGGACTCAGAACGGAAGGAGCACCATATTGATTTTGCAGAACAGCTTTTGATGGATTGGTTTACGGGATGGATTGATTTTTATTTTTTTATGTTATTGTCTTATGTGGGGGCTCATTTTTTGCAGGATGAGGTGACGTTTTTATTGGTACCATTTTGGTGTAAATAACACTTTTATTGCTTGGTATTACACTTTTTGTGAGTCAAGGTGAAAAAAATTGCTGTTTTGGCATAGTTTTTAATTTTTTTTTTACAGAATTCACCTGAGGGGGCAAATCATGTGATATTTTTATAGAGCAGGATCTTACAGACGCGGCGATACCCAATATGTCTACCATTTTTATTTTTATCAAATTTTACACATTAGATTTATTTTTGAACAGAATAAAATAAATTAATAAATAATAAAAAGTTATCATTTTCTGAGAGCCATATTTTTTTTATTTTTTGGGTGATTGTCTCAGGTAGGGTATCATTTTTGCAGGACAAGATGACTTGATAAATATGCCTTTTTGATCGCCTGCTATTACACTTTTTGTGAGGGAAGAGGGGAAAAAATGGCTATTTTGGCATAGTTTTTTTAACAATTTTTTTTAAAGCATTCGCCTGGGGGGGCCATCTCATGTAATATTTTTTTATAGAGCAGTTTGTTACGGACACGGCAATACCCAATATGTCTAACATTTTTATTTTTGGAAAGTTTTACACAATATATTTATTTTTGAACAGAATAAAATCTTTTTTTTTGTGTTGCCATTTTCTAGGAGTCATATTTTTTTTATTTTTTGGGAGATTGTATCATTTTTTGCGGGACGAGATGACGATTTTATTAGTACCATTTTGGGGTAAATACGCCTTTTTTATTGCGTAGTATTGCACTTTTTGTGGGGGAAGGTGACCAAAAAATGGCTGTTTTGGCACTGTTTTTATTTTTTATTTTTTACTGTGTTCACCTGGCGGGATGGATTATGTGATATTTTTATAGAGCCGGTCGATACGGACGTGGCGATACCTAATATGCCTACTTTTTCTGCAATTTTTTTTACTTTATTGGAGGGAAAATGGCGTTGTTTTTTTTACTTGAAACTTTTATTATTTTTTTACTTTATTTTTTAACTTTTTTCACCTTTTTTTTCACTTTTTTTTTACTTTTAGGGGACTGATCCCCTGCACACTGCATTACAATACTGTTGTATTGTAATGCAATGGCTGTAAGTGTATATTACTCACAGTAATACACTTACATCCTGCTTCCTGTACGATACAGGGGCCTGGATCGCACAGGCCCGCAGGGATGGCAGCCATGATGCCTAAGGAAGGCATCGGGCTGCCATCCAAGCCATCAGGTCCTCGTCACAGCAGCGCGGGGACCCGATGGCCCCCCGCTCGCCATCCTGAACATGTGGCACATCTCATGTGCCGCGGTCAGCGCTGACCGCGGCACATGAAAGGTTAATGCGCTGGCATCTGTGTTTTCACCGATGCTGGCGCATTCCCCAGGGGTCCTGCACCCGCGCAGCTCCTGCACCTGCCCGATCAGCGCGCCATACTGGGCGGTAAGTCACGTCCCGGCGGGAAGGGGTTAAAATAAAAGTTATTTATTGTAAAGCCTTTTCATTTATTAGTGTTGCAAAAAAAACATATTATTCGCTCTGTGCTGAAGTGGGAAAGTGTCAGCCGTTTGTAGCATGTAGTATTAGCAAAAAAAAAAGGTTGATTTGCCCTACAGTGCCAAAGTTATATATTGTCAATGCTACTGGCGTTTATTAGTGTTGCAAAAAAACATATTATCCGCTCTGGGCTGAAGTTGGAAATTGACAGCCCTTTATATAGCGTGTATTAGTGGCAAAAAAAAGATTTACTTGGCCTACAGCGTCAAAGTTATACATTGTCAAACCTACTGGCGTTTATTAGTGTTGCAAAAAAAATGTATTATTCACTCTGTGCTGCCGTGGGAAAATTACAGCCCTTTATAGCGTGGTTTAATTTCCTTTATATTTATTTATTTATTTGATGTAATGGCATGTCAGACAGAGAAGTGACAGACCCTGCACAGGGGAGTGGGAGAGGCTTAAATGTTTCTGGCGCAGGTACAGGTCGCAGCAGAGTAAGGGGGCATGGCAGCAGGGGTCACTTTGAGAGGCCTGAGGTCCCGGAGTCATCTAGTGGTCGGGTCTTGACCAGCAACTCAGTGGTTCTTGAATGGTTGACTCAGTCTTCGACTTCGTCCCAAATGACATCAGACGCTCCCAGCCAACTGCTACTGCCTCCATAATGTTGTCGTACCATTCTGTAGTCTGCCAATGCTGCTGCTGTTGCTACTACTACTGTCTCCATAATGTCGTTGTTACACTCTGTAGTCTGCTGATGATGCTGCTACTACCTCCATAAAGTTGTCATTCCACTCTGTAGTTTGCCTATGCTGCTGCTGCTACTACTACTTTCTCCATAATGTCATTGTTACACTCTGTAGTCTGCCGATGCTGCTACTACTACTGCTGCCCCATAATGTCGTCGTTACACTCTGTAGTCTGCCGATGATGCTCCTGCTGCTGCTACTACTAGTGCTCCTCCATAGGGTTGTCATTCCACTCTGTAGTCTTCCGATTCTGCTGCTGCTGCTGCTACTGCTACTGCTTCCAAAATGTTGTTGTTCCACTCTGTAGTCTGCCGATATTGCTGCTGCTGCTACTACTACTACTGCTGCTTCCATAATGTCGTTGTTCCACTCTGTGGCCTCATAATTCTACTACTGCTGCTGAGACCTGCTCACTCTGTCGTTGTGCCACTCTGAGTCCTAATAATTCGACTACTACTGCTGTCACCTGCACACTCTGTCATTGTGCCACTCTGTGACCTCGAAATTCTACTATTACTGCTAGTGCCACTTCCAAACTCTTTCGTTGTGCCACTCTGTGACCTCAAAATACTACTAATACTGCCAATTCCAAACTCTGTTCTTGTACCAGTCTGTGACCTCATAATTTGACTACTAATGCTGACACCTGCACACTCTGTTGTTGGGCCACTCTGTGACCTCATATTTTGACTACTACTGCTGCCACCTGCATAATCTGTTGTGCCAGTTTGTGACCTCATAATTCTACTACTACTGCTGTCTCCTGCACGCTCTGTCATTGTGCCACTCTGTGACCTCATAATTCTGCTACTACTGCTGCCACCTGCACACTCTGTAGTTGTGCCACTCTGTGACCTAAAAATTCTACTAAAACTGCTAATTCCAAACTCTGTTGTTCTGCCAGTTTGTGACCTCATAATTTGACTACTACTGCTGCCACCTGCACACTCTGTCATTTAGCCACTCTGTGACCTCAAAATTCTACTAGTACTTTTGCTGCCACTTCCACACTCCGTCATTGTGCCACTGTGACCTCTTAATTCTGCTACTACAGTGGCTGCCACTTGCACACTCTGTCGTTGTGCCACTCTGTGGCCTCATATTTCTACTATTACTTTTGCTGCCACTTCTACACTCTGTCATTGTGCCACTGTGACCTCTTAATTCTGATACTACAGTGGCTGCCAATTGCTCACTAGTTCATTGTGCCACTGTGTGACCTCCTGATGATGCTGCTACTGCTGCTGCCACTTGCACACTCTGTCATTGTGCCACTCTGTAACCTCGAAATTCTACTAATACTGCTGCTGCCACTTCCACACTCCGTCGTTGTGCCACTCAATGGCCTCCTGATGCTACAGCTACTGCCCACTGCCTCCTCTTCACTGTTGTCATGCCACTCTGTCAGACCTTCTACAGTCATAGGCATGTCAAACTTGACAATGGCTGACACTTGTTCTATGGAAGTTCCTCCGGCACAGACATTAGTGGTGATGAGAACTTTTCCCTTGCCATCTCTGCTGTCGTGCCACTCTGACCTCATAATTCTGCTACTACTGCTGCCACCTGCACACTCTGTCTTTTTGCCTTTCTGTGGCCTCATAATTTGACTACTACAGCTGCTGCCACTTCCACACTCTGTCGCTGTGCCACTCTATGGCCTCCTTATGCTACAGCTACTTCCACTGCCTCCTCTTCACTGTCGTTGTGCCACTCTGTTAGACATTCTACAGTCACAGGCGGGTCAATCTTGACAACGGTTGACACTTGTTCTACGTCAATTCCTCTGGCACAGACATTAGTGGTGATGAGAAATTTTTCCCTTGCCATCTCTCTCGTCGTGCCACTCTGGCCTCATAATTCTAGTACTGATGCTGCCACTTCCACACTCTGTCATTGTGCCACTGTGTGACCTCATAATTCTGAAACTACTTCTGCTGTTACTTTCACACTCTGTCGTTGTGCCACTCTATGGCCTCCTGATGCTACAGCTGCTGCCACTGCTTCCTCTTCACTATCGTTGTGCCACTCTGTCCAGACCTTCTACAGTCACAGGCAGGTCAAATTTGACAACAGTTGACACTTGTTCTATGTCAATTCCTCCGGCATAGACATTAGTGGTGACGAGAAACTTTTCCCTTGCCATCTCTGTCGTCGTGCCACTCTGGCCTCATAATTTTAACTACTGCTGCTGCCACTTTCACACTCTGTCCATTGTGGCACTGTGTGACCTCATAATTCTTCTACTACTGCTGCTGCCACTTCCACACTCTGTCGTTGTGCCACTCTATGGCCTCCTGATGCTACAGCTGCTGGCCAATGCCTCCTTTACACTGTTGCCATGCCACTCTTTGGTCTCCTAACACTACAGCTGCTGCCACTGCCATCTCTACACTGTCGGGGGGAGTCTGCTTGTATAAGCATTTAATAGAACAGGTTCTGTAGAAATCTATGTGGAATCAGTGATACGGTGTAAAAGGAGCGCACTCTTTCGCGCTATAGTAGGATCGTGGCCACTGCCCAGTTCATTTTATTCGACGCTAACTCTGACCTGTAAGGCTGAGTTTCAAACTTAAGTTATTTGGGCAGTTTTGGCCCCATACCTGCCCAAATACATAAAGTGTGGAGCATTTCTAAGAGCGACGCCTGTTATCTGCATGTCATACTGGCTCACAGTATTGTTTCACTACCATAGCAGACTCCCTATACGTGTTACTACAAGACACAGTGTTCTACACCACTATACAAAGCTCTCTACAGCCAGGAAGTAGACGTTTTTTTAACGAAATTCACCACAACTTTATTCGGATCGAATCGTTACGGAAAATTTGGCAACTGACCAAATTTTTGAAAAATTTCCTTATCTCTTGTGTATGCCATCTGATTCTGGACATTTGTTTATTTTGGTATTTTTAAGATGCCTCTGCATTTTTTCCTGTTTATTTTCCTCAGTGAATACAGTGGGGGAAAAAATATATTTATAGTTTTGCCTTCTTCTCATCGCTCTCTGCAACTCCTCCCTCATCACTCTGTATAGGGCCGACACCTTCAGATTTATCATTTTTACCATTTATATATCTGAAAAACATTTAGGGTTAGGCTACTTTCACACTAGTGTTTAGGATCCATTTGAAACAGATCTGTCACAGAAAAGTAAAGAAACGGAGGCAAACGGAAATCATTTTAATAGATCTGTTCAAATGGATCCATCTATAAAGCGGATACGTTGCTCACGTTCCTCTTCCGTTTGAAAGGATCCATCTATAAAGCGGATTCATTTGTTAGGTTTGTTAACGTTTTGTCTTCTATTTAGCAGATCTGTTTTAAAGGTGCGAGGCGTGTCTCAAAGTGTACACCTACTTTTACAGTGTGTTTAAGCAGCAAAACCTCCATTTAGGCTTTGAATTTTGGGACCATGTTACCTACACACTTACATCTGTGATTTTTCTGCTGTATTTGGAGGTTTTCAACTGTATTTCAACTATATGCGCTTGACTGTTGAGAGTTATGACCAGCTACTGTAGCATATTTCCTCACGCATACCTGCTTCAGAAGGTAAATTTGTCCTGCGGGGCGGCTAATGAAGACTATAAGGTAAGGATTGTCCTAATGCTTTTTAATACACCAGTACATATGATCTATTTATATTTATTTATTTATTTATTTATTTATTTATTTATTTATTTATTTATTTATTTTCATTTTTTTACAGGTTTCTTTTTAAGGGAGAAAGTCTGTCATTACTGCATTACCAGTATAGGATGGGAATTTTGATGATCTCGAGTACAGACCATAACACTTCTAGTGCCTTGTGGAAGGTACTTGTATTTCGTGAGCATTACATCCCACAACCAACCACATAACAGTGGCTTCAAAATGCAGACAAGTTCCTGGAAATCTCACAATTCCCTAACTGTCTTGTAGCTGCGGATGGGAAATACATACGAATTGTAAAACCTTCCAGAAGTAGCTCTGACTTCAACTACAAGAAATACTTTTCAATTATCTTGATGGTCATTGCTGATGTCAGTTATCGTTTTACCGTTGACATTGGAGCTTATAGGAGGACAAATGACTTGATAGCTTTCAAAGACACATTAATGGGATGCCTTCTATATTCCAAGGACTTTGGATTGCCACTTCCAAGACCCTTTTCAAGGTACTGATGGACCACCAATACCATTTGTGGTAGTAGGGGACGAGGCGTTCCAAATATGTGAGAAACTCATCAAACCTCAAGCCATGACTTGAACCCTGCTAAGCCAGTGTTTAACTATAGACTGACATGAGCTAGACGAATGGTGGAGTGCGCCTTTGACATTTTAGTTGCCAAATGGTGTATTCTCACCAAAGCCATAAATCTTAAGGTTGAAACCATTGACAATATAGTCAAAGCTTGTGTAGTTCTACAAAACTATCTGTTAACGGAGGAACCACAGCACCTGGACCCCGCAATAGGTTGATTGCACGCTCACCAGGCTGAATTACTCTGGATTTTGTGCATGCATAGTTCATGTTGTAGTATCACTCTTGTGAACATGCACACGGATCTGGATCTCCATGGGTGGCATTAGCTTTTGTGAAATAAATGTGAAAGGTAGTAGCCACACATATGGTTATTAAAAGGGTTGTCTCATCTTAGACATTGGGTGCATATTGCTGGTATATTCCCCCTTATGGTGACGGTCCTAACATTGGGACCCACACCTATATCGGGGACATAGCCACACATGGTGTTAGCTGGAGGAATCCAGCCACCACCAAGCACTTTCTCTATATAGAAGTGAATGGAAGTGCACCGCACATGAACGGCCATTGCTCCCATTCACATTTATGGGCCAGATGGAAACAGCCTATCCAGTGCTTGGCTATTTTTGGAGGACCCATAGAAAAGCAATGGAGGGAGGATGTGCCTGAGCAGTGCGCTCACCAGCACTTTCAAGTTTTTGATATAGGTGTGTGTAGAAGCACTGGGATACCCAACTATAAATCAATGGTGGCATATCCTAGCAATATAACTAGAGATGAGCGAATCATTCAAATTTTTATTCGCCGAATATTCGCTGAATATCTGACAAGATTCGTATTCGCACGAACTTATTCGGTCGAATCTACGTAAAAAAACCACAATCGTTATTTTGCGAACAATCCTGCGTAAATTACGTATGTACAGTCAGCATATGTAAAAGTACGCAACACGTAAGCATTAGCGTACAAAAGTGTGTACGAATCCATAACGTACGAATGACGCGCAAATGCGTCATACGCACGAGGCTAGGACGCGGCCTACAGTCTTTAGAGGAAGACTATATGAACTAGAAAAATAAGTTGCTCAGTGTTGTTAGCTATCAATATGTTAATAATTTACTGAAAACAGGGTACAATTAGTGCATTAATAAGACACATTGAGGTACCAGAAAAAGAATACACACAATGGGCTAGTGCTGTACCATTAAAAACAGTGTAGCTAAAATACAGCAAATACATAAGTATGCAAACATTTTAGTGCATTAAATTTCACATTTGCAAGCATAAAAGGCTCAGATATACATTTGAGTCTCTCCCTATGGCTCCTAGTTGGCTTGGCAATGATAAAACAGTCTGGCTGGAACAAATATTCCAAAATTCAATTGTAATCCACGTGAGGTAAAATTGTAATCCACACGGATAATAAATAGCAGCAAATAGAGAACCCTTTTTGCAAAAGTGGTTCCCAAATAACCTGAGAAGGGGGTAAAAAGGAAAATAGGCGCACTTTGGCGCAACAGGGAATTTTCTAAAGAATGGGGGAGTCCTGACAGTCAAGCCCATCTGGGTGACAGTGAAACGGGGGCAACACAAACTAAACAAAAACAACTGCCAACTAGCATCTCACCCGTCAGGTGCAGTCCATGGTGTGGCTCCCATAGGTCCTCCTGACTCCTCCAGCAGTGTCCTGGACAGCAGCCAGCCAGTAGTTAGTTCCTCAGATGAGGGACTTGAAATCCTCCTCATTCGAGCTGCTGCTAAAAGTCATAAGAGGACGCTCCTGCCTCTTGTAGGCCACGCTCACATAGAACTCCAGTTCCCTCTTATTCGGGAATTTGGACTTGACCGGGTCCGGGGGTGGTCACGCTGGTGAATGCTGCAGACACTTCAGCTTTTCCGGATTCTCCTGCCAGGACAGCTGTGGTAAGAAGAACTTCCGGCTGCAGCAGTTCTGGAAAGGTTGCATGATTCAGGGAGAAGACCCAGCTTCTCCGGCTGCTGCTGGCTTCACCTTCCACAGCAGCTGGTAGTATTGGTTGATGACCGTTGACTGAAAGGTGAAGGATGACGTGGTCAGCTGACCCAGCTGTAAGGACTGTCATGGTGGTGGTGGTGGAGCTGGCAGTCCTGGAAACAGAGGTTGAGGCTGAGGCTTTTCACAGAACCGGAGGACGCCATCTGTGAATTCCTGCAGGCAGCGCAAGCTCCTGGATGTGGTGGTTCATCCGGCCACACTTCTGCATCACTTGAAGGCTCTAGGGGCTTGGAAAGGAGGGTAACCCCGGTTACAAATTATCCTTTCACGGACTCCATGGGGGTGTACTCCACCTGATCCCCCACGTACAAACTGTGACGAGCTTGCAGCAGCTACGGCCGTTTTACAGACCGGCAGCCCACAAAATGCTCCCAGAGTCGTCATCCTGCAGGAAGCCAGACCCTCGCCCCACTGAAAGCCACAGCACAGTTCCCTTCCTTCGTTCTAGTGAAGGATCTCCCAGCCTAGCATGGTCAAGAACTTGTATGACCCATTCCTCCATCACGGTTTTATACTCCCAGGGGGTCTGGACACAGGCCGTGACAGATGCCGGAACAATGGGGTTCTGGCTTGAACTCCTCCTGGGTGGCGAAGTGGACGCTCCAGCCATTTCCGCTGAACAAGACAGAGTGGACCTTCCAGCCACGCGAACACCAGCAGATGCTCCAGCTGTCTCACTAATCGTAGCTTCAGTTGATGATGATGATGGCCAGGCAGGCACCGATGCTGGGTTTTTTGGGCACAGTTTAACCTGTGACACCCTGATGTCTGTAGCGGGCAGTGGTTCTGGAAACTCGTCCCCAAAACACATCTCATTCCAGTTGGGCCACAGCAGGTCACACTTCTTTTTTAGAGTCATGCTTGCTTGAAGCTTCCTTGCTTGCTTCCAGGTCAGCAGTCAGCACTGGTCTAAACTGATTCAGACTGCTTGACTCAGAGGAGGGTGGAGTACTGAGGGAGGAGTCTTCACTCCCTATATGTGCAAATAGTTAGATCCCCGGTGGGCTGGTTTTTTCCAGTTCTGAGCGGGGTGTATCTTTACTTTTTCGCTCTTGCGAACTTGTCCTGCTCACGCATAATGCGTGTTTCGTACGGTTCATACATATCGTACGTATAGTTAGCATGTAAAATTTTGCCTACGTTTACGAATAATACGAAGCGAATCCAAGGAGATTCGGATTCGCTTTGCAGCTGAAAAATCCCAAGATTCGATATGAATCAACGAATCGACAAATCGCTTCGCTCATCTCTAAATATAACCCCATCTTCTTTGTTGAGACAACCCCTTTAAGCTATTAGTCCTTCCTCAATATTGCAAGGCACCATTGTGTTTTTGTTGTTTGACAACATCACACAAGTCAAAGGGGTTATCCAGGTTGAGAGCTGAACCCGGACATACCCATATTTTCATTCAAGCTGCCCCACTAAGATGAGCTGAATTGTGCAGGGCAAATGTATTTTAAGGAGATCTGGTGACATACTGGGCTCTCCATAGAGCTGCCAGGTGAAGGCTTCCGCCCATTCGGGTCCAAAAACAGAGGTTGGGAACTATAGGCCGGTAAGTTTAACATCTGTTGTGGGTAAACTGTTTAAGGGTTTTCTAAGAGATACTATCTTGGAGTACCTCAATAAAAATAAATAAATAACTCCATATCAGCATGGCTTCATGAGGGATTGGTCATGTCAAACCAATTTAATCAGTTTCTATGAGGAGGTAAGTTCTAGACTGGACCGCGGTGAATCAATGGATGCCGTATATCAGGACTTGTCCAAAGCATTTGACACGCTACCACATAAAAGGTTAGTATATAAAATGAGAATGCTTGGCCTGGGAGAAAATGTCTGTATGTGGGTAAGTAACTGGCTCAGTGATAGAAAACAGAAGGTGGTTATTAACGGTACATACTCAGATTGGGTCACTGTCACACCACAGGGGTCAGTATTGGGCCCTATTCTCTTCGATATATTTATTAATGATCTTGTAGAAGGCTTGCACATTAAAATATCAATTTTTGCAGATGACACTAAACTGTGTAAAGTAATTAACACAGAAGAGGACAGTGCACTGCTACAGATGGATTTTGCTTGGGCAGAGAAGTGGCAGATGAGGTTTAACACTGACAAATGTAAGGTTATGCATATGGGAAGGAATAATGCAAGTCACCAGTACATACTGAATGGTAAAATATTGGGTAACTCTGACATGGAAAAGGACGTAGGAATTTTAGTGAACAGCAAACTAAGCTGCAGAAACCAGTGTCAGACAGCTGCTGCCAAGGCCAATAAGATAATGGGTTGCATCAAAAGAGGCATAGATGGCGGTGATGAGAACATAGTCCTGCCACTTTACACATCACTAGTCAGACCACACATGGAGTACTGTGTACAGTTCTGGGCTCCTGTGAACAAGGCAGACATAGCAGAGCTGGAGAGGGTTCAGAGGAGGGCAACTAAAGTAATAACTGGAATGGGTGGACTACAGTACCCAGAAAGATTATCAAAATTAGGCTTATTCACTTTAGAAAAAAGACGACTGAGGGGAGATCTAATAACTATGTATAAATATATCAGAGGTCAGTACAGAGATCTCTCCCATCATCTATTTATCCCCAGGACTGTGACTGTGACGAGGGGACATCCTCTGCGTCTGGAGGAAAGAAGGTTTGTACACAAACATAGAAGAGGATTCTTTACGGTAAGAACAGCGAGACTATGGAACTCTCTGCCTGAGGAGGTGGTGATGGTAAGTTCACTAAAAGAGATCAGGAGGGGCCTCGATGTATTTCTGGAGGGTAATAATATTACAGGTTATAGTTACTAGAGAGGAGTCGTTGATCCAGGGAGTAATTCTGATTGCCTGATTGGAGTCGGGAAGGAATATTTTCCCCTAAAGTGGGGAAAATTGGCTTCTACCTCACAGTTTTTTTTTGCCTTCCTCTGGATCAACTTGCAACTTGGATGGACAGATGTCTTTTTTCGGCCTTAGAAACTATGTAACTATGTTACTATTAGTGAGCCTGTTGACGTCACTAGTGATGAGCAAGCATGCTCGGCCGAATTTGATATTCGGTTGAGAATTGTGGTGCTTGAAACCACGCGATGTTCGGCCGAACACCACGTGTGCTTGAGCTCCATGCACAAGTCCCCTCCCCCCACGCTAATTAGCCAATCATCTTGGCTACTGGCATTACAGTTATTGGCTGGCCAGGAACACATCATCGGGTGCTATATAGCACCTGGTGACATGTGACCGGCTCAGACCAAGTCAGGGAGAGCTGCTGCAAGGAGGGACAGATAGTGTAAGGATAGAAATTGGCTAGGCAGGGCTAGTTGTTCTGTTGAAAAGCCCTTGTAAGGGATATTATATCTGGCTGCAATATATTATTTTTGTGGTGAGTTAAAAATTACGCAAGGTTGCCTCATCTTAACACCCCCTTTTTTAGCATCTGCTGTCTAACATTTGTGTATTCCAAATACCTGAAATCCGGTGTATTTTTTTCTCCCGCTACTCAAGGCGACATTACTAATGTTGCCGTGATTAGCAGCAGAAAAAACGCAACAAATGTCAGGTACATAGGAGAAACATACATTCTACTGCACACGCTGCGCAGCTAGTGCTAAAATTAGGGAAATTTGCGCAAATTTTGACCATCAAGAATAACAATGTTGCAGCCAGATATAACAAAAGGACTTTTGGGTATTTTCAACAGAACTAGCCCTGCCTAGCCAAATCCTATCCCTACACTATCTGTGCCTCCTTGCGCAAACGTTATACATTATATGAATAACGGCAGAAAATATTTCTAAATATTTCTGTCATTCAGTGAATTTTTTCTGATCATACACTAAAATAATCTGCACAACATGTACTTTTGGCAAACTTACATATATACCAAATCAATGTTATTTTTGGTTTGGGGTGTAGTCTTGTAATTCCGTAAAAGTGGTGTAATACTTGGACAACATCGTTAATAGCAGCAACTTCGGTGTCCAAAATGCATCCAGACATCCTCCCCATGCTGTTCCCTAACCATTTCTGTGGTGTTTCCACCATTTTCTGACGTTTCCCTATGGACCAGACACCCTTCCCTCTGCAGGAGTGCCTGGTCTTCTCCCATCGACTTCCATTATACTCGGGTGCTTGGCCGAGCACTTGAGCACCACCTAGTGTTCGGCCAGAGCATCCGAGCACCCGAGCATTGAGATGCTCGATCAACACTAGACGTCACCAGTACTGATAGATGGGCTTTAGCGCCGCCTTAGACTGCGAAATGGATAGGGCAGTACTAAAGCTGGCCTATTAGAACCGGTGACGTCACCAAACACATTGCCAATAGTCTCTGCCAAGCAGTGTGTTATTTTAACCCCTTAGTGACCACCCATACGCCTTTTTACGGCGGTCACTAAGGGGCCTTAGGCTGGGCCGCCGCTTTTTCACGTGAAAGCCGCGGCCCTGCTCTAACAGCCCGGACCGCCAGGAGTGCCGATCCGGGCTGTTTAACACTTTACATGCCGTCAGCAATGGCGCCCGCCGCATGTAAAGTGCTGACAGAGGGAGCGGTCTCCCTCTGTCTCCCATCGGCACCCTGCAAAAGCAATCGCAGGGTGCCGATGTGTGGGAAGGCTGGCAGGGGTCTGATCTAGGCCCCAGACCAGCCTTGAGTAGATTACCAGCAGGCTGCGCCTCTCTGGCGCAGCCTGCTGGTCAAAGTATGAATAGCATTGCCATTAAAATGCAATGCACTATAGGGATAATGCATTGCATTTTAAAGGCAATCAAAGTACTGTTTGTTATAGTCCCTCTGTGGGACTATTAAGTGGTAAAAAAGTTAAAAAAAAACACGTTTATTCTATTAAAAAAATCCCATTAAAAAAATTACTCTTTTTTTTCCATTGAAAATAAGCTTTTCAATGAAAAAAATTGCAAAAAAAAATCTCCCCCATATGTTTGGTATTGCCACGTCCGTAACGACCCGTACTACATAAATAGACAATTGCTAATTTATTCTTAGTTGCCACCAACAAAACGTTATAACAAGCGATCAAAAAGCGTCATTTACTCAAAAAGGATACCAATGAAAAGTACAAGTTGTCCCGCAAAAATGAAGCCCTGACACAACTCCATAGAAAGAAAAATAAAAAAAAATTTGTTCTTGGGAATCAGCAATGCAAAAACTTTTTTTTTTCTTTTAAAAAAAGGATTTTATTGCAAAAAAGTAGTAAAACGCAAAAAAAACTATATGTATTTGGTATCATTGTAATCGTATTGATCCAGAGAATAAATATATGTTGTAATTTATACCGAAAAATGATCGCTGTAAAATTTATAATGTAAAAACGCAGTGGTGGTATTGCAATTTTTCCCATTTCCCTCCCAGAAAGAGTTAATCAAAGTTAATCAGAAAGTTATCTGTACCCCAAAATGGCACCATTAAAAACTACAACTTCTTCCGTAAAAAATAAGCCCTCATACATCTATATAGACGGAAAAATGAAAAAGTTATAGCTCTTGGAACGCGACGATGAAAAAAGAAAAAAAACGCTTGGTCACTAAGGCCAAAAACAGGCTGGTCACTAAGGGGTTAAATAAAAAAGCCTCTTGGGCCAGCAGCGCTAGCCTACCTGTCCTCAGTGGCTAAATAAAAATGACGGGCACAGAAAAAGATGCATGGCAGATTTGTGGGGTGTGGAGAGATGATGGGTCAGAACTGGAATGTTCCTGAGCATGTGTAGAAGAGGGAGTTTGAAAAGAAGTAGGAGCAACATAGGGGGGAGGAAAAGGAGTAGAAGAAAAAGAGGAGTAAACACATGGTCAGGAAAGGGACGGTTGCCGGGAATGGGATGGTTTCCGGAAAGGGGATTGGTGAAAGGAGTAGGATGAGGAGTAAGAGTGGTATTAGGGTAGAACTGGGATGGGGGTAGGAGTGGTATGGGGGTAGGACTGGGATGGGGATAGGAGTGGTATGGGGGTAGGACTGAGATGGGGGTAGGAGTGGTATGGGAGGTAGGACTGGGATGGGGGTAAGACTGGGATTAGGATAGGACTAGGGTGGGGATAGGACTGAGATGGGGGTAGGACTGGGATGGGGTAAGACTGGGATGGGATAGGACTAGGGTGGGGATAGGACTTAGATGTGGTTAGGACTGGGATGAAGATAGGACTGGGGTGGGGATAGGACTGGTACAAAAAAAGGAGTGGTATGGGGGTAGGACTGGGATAAGGATAGGATTGGGATGGGGATAGGAGTGGTATGGGGGTAGGACTGAGATGGGGGTAGGAGTGGGATGAGGGTAATACTGGGATGGGGTAAGACTGGGGTGGGGAAAGGACTGGGATGGGGGTAGGACTAGGATGGGTATGGGTGGTATGGGGGTAGGACTTGGATGGGGATGGGTGAAACTGGGATGAGGGGTAGAACTGGAATGGGAGAAAGGACTAGGATGAGGGAAAGAACTGGGAAGGGGGGTGCTGCAAAATTTCCCACAACCCATTCTCAACCAAATGTCTTAAATCATGCACCTTCTCAGACGTCATTTGTTCCATTCTGGGGATTATGGTTAGCTCGTAATTATGGTGAGGATTGGGATGGGAATAGGAGTGGTATGATGGTAGGACTGGGATGAGGAATGAGTGGTATTGGGGAAGTACTAGGATCGGAATAGGACTGGGATGGGGCTAAGAGTAGTATAGGGGTAGGAATTGTAATCCCTCTTGATGTGAGGCATGGCAGCAGATGTGAGACATGGCGGTAGAAAAATATGGTATATATATATATATATATATACATAGAGTACAGCCCAAAAGTTTGGACACACCTTCTCATTTAAAGAGTTTTCTGTATTTTCATGACTATGAAAATTGTAGATTCACACTGAAGGCATCAAAACTATGAATTAACACATGTGGAATTATATACTTAACAAAAAAGTGTGAAACAACTGAAATTATGTCTTATATTCTAGGTTCTTCAAAGTAGCCACCTTTTGCTTTCATTACTGCTTTGCACACTCTTGGCATTCTCTTGATGAGCTCCAAGAGGTAGTCACACACATACAACTATGTGATGTGGCAGCACTTCAGGCCCAATATAAATCTGGAGGTGAAGGCCAATGAATCCGACAACAAATCCAGGACAATATAAGAATTCAAAAACTCTCACAAAGAATGAGTGACTTTATTTACCCCTGTGGTCGCAACTAGGGAGGAGAGAACTTGTGTTTCAAATTTGGCATACAAGGTTCAGGTTATGTAAGAATTCTGTTATGGATTCCACTACCATGGACCGTAACTAAGGGTCCATTCAAACGTCTGCATAATGGGTCCGCATCCGTTCTGCAATTTTCAAGGCTGTCTGCATCCGCACTTCCTTTGCTCGGTCCTGGAAAAAAATAGAACAATAGAACATGTCCTATTCTTGTCCGCAGCCACACATGAGAATAGGCATTTCTATAGTGCATTTTGCGGTCCGCACATGGCCGGTGTCTGTGTTTTGTGGATCCGCAATTTGCGGACCGCAAAACAGTTGCAGACATGTGAATGGACTCTTTTGTCCATTCCGCCATTTGCTATTAATTTTAGACCAGAGACAGACGTCAGGAGAGATAGGGCAAGTGAAAGAAAAACTAACGAAAAGAAATGAGGAGATCACGGATAGGTAATCTGAATTGCAGGGATAGGAGAGGGATGATTTCTAGACAGAATCCACAGGGTATTATCAGGTAGTGAAATCGCTATTCTGGTACACAGAGCAGCAGTGAGTGGGCATAAGGGTTAGCCTGTTATACAGCACTGCACTCTGTTCTAAAAGTTGTTTTGGGGTGCTTTATTCAAAGAAGCACCAACTAGTGTCGCTTTTTGCAGTGCAGTAAGAGGGTCAGAGCATTGTTTGGGGTACATTAAAAAAAAAAAAATAATAATAATAAAAACAACATTAAAAAAATATATCTTTTGGGTTGTGTTTGGGGAAAAACATATATAATCCGTGATTGGCAGCTTGTAAATGTGAAAGAAATAGTTGCGGCGTTATTCGCCATACAAATAGACAAGCGCCATATAGTGCTAAATTCTTCAGTGAAGTTCAATTGAGAAAAAAAATTTGCGGACCGCAAAACAGTTGCAGACATGTGAATGGACTCTTTTGGTCTGTGGTAGCAGAATCCATTATGGAATTCGCCAAACTTGAAACACTAGTCGCAATGTTTCAGCTCATAGCTTGAAAAAAATACTTTGTGAATGAGTTGAAAACATTGCAACCACAGGGGTGAATAAAGTGTTTGACAGTGTGAAAATTTTTATATATATGTATATATATATATATATATATATATATATATATATATATATATAGTCATTTATCAAAATAGTCAGTTCTTCTTTACACCAATTTTGATAAATTGCCCCCCCCCACTACCATTGTGTGTCGTCACTGTACTAATCTATGTGGGAGAAGGGACCGCTCACTGTGCGAACTGCACACACACTGTACTCAGAAGAGAGCACACACACATACTGGACTCAGAAGAGACTGGACACGTACTGGACTCAGAAGAGACTGGACACGTACTGTATTCAGAAGTAAGCACACACACATACTGCACTCAGAAGAGACTGCACACACATACTGTACTCAGAAGTAAGTGCACATACAATACTGTATTCAGAAAAGAGTGCATGTAGTGAGAGCTGTCAGTAATGAGATTTATATCCTGCTTATAACACCATGGTTCTGACTATAGATTGCTGCACTAACGTTATCAGCAGAAATATCTATTGTGTACAAATAATGGACTTTGTACAAAAGGGAAAGTGAGTACTAGATCTGCTGATTATAGGCTGTAGCATACTGTAAGACCCACCATGTTGTGGAGTGGAATGAAATCTCACGTTACTTGCAAGCTTGCTTATACTGTGTATTAGAAGTTGCTAGCTGTGCTGTGTGACAGGATGTGGGGCGGGTCTGCGGAGATGTGCTGTGTAACAGGATGTGGGGGCGGGGCTGTGGAGCTGTGCTGGTGCACGTGAAATCAACAGGAACGACCACAGAGCTGCTCATGAGAAGATAGCAGGCAGCAACACTCATATCAGAGCATTTCTGAATGCATGTGAAGCAAAGCTGATACCATAAAAATATTTTTTTTTTATGTGCTGCACTACGTTAAGATATGGTAAGATATTATTGATTTTTAGTGCACAAATGTGTCCATAGCCTTTAAAGAATCACCTTTTTATTTTTGAAAGAAATTGGAAATAAATAAACTAAAAAAACAAAATTATAAACTACTGTTTTTGTGATTAAAAAATACCACTTGTTTAAAGGGGTTCTCCCACGAATAATGTAAAAAATAAAAATCAGACATAATATAGTACACGAAAATCTCTTTCTAGCAAAGCTAGAAACAGCCCTGCACTTCACATGGATCCAGAGATCTCCACATTCATTACTCTTCTAGATTTATATCAAGCTGACAGCTCAAGGGGAGTGTCTTTTCTGCTGCAACTAAGGAGGCGTGTCTCAGCTCTCTCTATCACAGCTCAGGAGGCGTGTCTCAGCTATCCCTATCACAACTCAGGAGGCGTGTCTCATCTCTCCCTATTACAGCTCAGGAGGCATGTCTCATCTCTCCCTATCACAGCTCAGGGGGCATGTCTCAGCTCTCCCTATCACAGTTCAGGAGGTGTGTCTCATCTCTCCCTATTACAGCTCAGGAGGCATGTCTCAGCTCTCCCTATCACAGCTCAGGGGGCATGTCTCAGCTCTCCCTATCACAGTTCAGGAGGTGTGTCTCATCTCTCCCTATTACAGCTCAGGAGGCGTGTCTCAGCTCTCCCTATCGCAGCTCAGGAGGCGTGTCTCATCTCTCCCTATTACAGCTCAGGAGGCATGTCTCAGCTCTCTCTATCACAGCTCAAGAGGTGTGTCTCAGCTCTCCCTATCACAGCTCAGGAGGCAGTTAAAAGTTGAAACTGAGCATGTGCGGCCTTCTCAGTGAATAGGTCAAAGAAATAAGAAATTAAGTGGTCCTATACAGATACATTTTATTGAATAACTCAGTAGCTATACAAAATTTTTAATGACATGCAATTACAAAAGTATTCAGATCCAGGTGCTGGTTTGAAAACTGTAGAATATTTTTCATGAGACAACCCCTTTAAGTTACATTTATGAATCATTGTATTGGTTAGTTTTAATTATCCATGTCAATATTTAAACAAAAAACAAAACAAAAAAATTCTGCTGCTTTTGCTGCCTAAATAAGCCTAATAATAGATGCCACTATTCACAATAGTTCATTGTCAGAGCTTATCTTCTCCTTGCTTGTAGAATGACCTCTGCTCAGGTCTAGAAAACTTTCCATTAGGATCCATTCACACGTCCTTATTTTTCTTTTCCAGATTTTCGGTCCGTTTTTTACAGATCCGTGTTTCCGCAAAAACCTTTGTTTTTACCAATTGTACATCCGCATCCATTCCGTTTTTCTGCAAAAAAAGGAAGGAGGAATATATGTTGGTAGGGTATTTCTTTCTATTTCCTGGAAACGGATCCGCAATTGCGGATGACATGATGCATTCCGCATATCATCCGCATTTTTTGCGGACCCATTGAATATATAATGGGAACACGGACCGCATATGCGGACAAATGTAGGACAAGCTCTATCTTATTTGCGGATACGCATATTGGAACAGATGGGAACAACAGATGCGGACAGTATACGGAGTGTTGTCCGCATTTTTTCAGGACCCATTGAAATGAATGGAACCGCATCCTATCCGCATGATGTGCGGATTGGATCAGGAAAGAAAAACAGGACGTGTGAATGGACCCTTAGAAGACAATAAGGTCCCCTCAAGACAATTCTGTCTATGGACCATGGGGTGGCCATAAAGCAATCACGTTCAGGAAATAGAATAAAAACAGTCTACAACAATCAAAAAATAAAAGCAGATTGGTAAAATGATATGTGATGCTTTATGGTTTTAACTGGCAGAAAACAAAATGGTGAGGTCATATATATCACAAATTGATGTCAGCTCATCCCACAAAAAACTAAGTCCTCATGCAGCTCCATTGATAGAAAAATAAAATAGCTACAGTATCACTCTTACAATTTGGCAACAGAAAATCAAACGATCCTAAGAAAATGTTTTTATTACACAAAAACTTTATAAATGTGTTAGGCTACTTTCACACTTGCGTTTGCAGGATCCGTCTGTGAGATCCATCACAGGCTTTCATAAACGGTCCTAAACTGATCAGAATGCATTAGGGCAAAACTGATCAGTTTAGGACCGTTTATGAGAGCCTGTGACGGATCTCACAGACGGATCCTGCAAACGCAAGTGTGAAAGTAGCCTACGTCAATGGGGACGGATCCGTTTTGTCTGACACAACAGAAAACGGATCCGTCCTCCATTGACTTTCAATGAAGTGCCACTCTGTGGCCTTGAAATTTCTTCCACTGCTGCTGCCTCTTGCAGCTGCTGATAAGAACATATGCTACAGTTGATCTTAACCAAAAGGCCGAGAATTTTTTTTTAATGTCTGCTCTTCAGGGTATGTCCCCATGCCACTCTCCCTGGCCTGATGCTGCTGCCACCGCCGACTGCACATGCCGTCTCCTAGCTGCCACTACGTCAAAATTAGGTAATTGTGCCACTCTGTGGCCTCCAAATTGTACTACTACTTCCACTGCTGCTGCCACTTCCAGGGTCTGTCATTCTGCCACTCTGTGGCCTACTCATGCTGCTGCCACCTGGCCACACTGTCGTCATGCCACTCTATAGTCTGCTGATGCTGCTGCCACTGCCATGTCCACGCTGTCTGGGGGGCTCTGCTTGTATAAGCGTGTAATAGAACAGGTTCTGTCGAAATGTATGTGGAATCAGTGAACTGGTGTAAAAGGCGTGCGCTTTTGGCGCTCTAGTAGGATCTTGGGCTTCTGCACGATTCTTTATAGCTGGCACTAACATTGACCTGTAAGGCTGAGTTCAGACTTGAGTTGTTTGGTGAGTTTTGGCCCCTTAACTGCCCAAATACATAAAAGTGTGCAGCGATTCTAAGAGTGAAGCCTGTTATGTGCGTGTCACACTGGCTCACAGTATTCTTTCACTACCACAGTAGACTCCCTATTAGTGTTGAGTGAGCATGCTCGGCCGAACTCGCTGTTCGGCCGAGCATGCCTATGCTCTGCTCCTCTCGGTGTTCGGCTGAACACCAAGTGTACTCAAGCGCAATGCTGGCATTCACTGTAATGTTGATTTGTACACTAATGCTACACATTGTATGCTAATGCGTACAAATTTTATTTGGATGCTAATGTGTACGCTTTGTGCGGTAATGCGTACAAATTCAGTTAATTAGCATACTTTTACGAGCGAAAGGAGTAAAAGAGGAGAAGTCGCGATTCTAACCTTTTCCTATTACCCATACACCCTCCCCTCTTCCGAGCGGGGGTTGCCTGGTTTTGTCCCATTGACTAACATTATGCTCGAGTGCTTGGCCAGTGCACCCGAGCATACGAGCACAGAGGTGCTCGCTCAACACTACTCCCTATGCGTTTTACTGCAAGGCACAGTGTTCTACACCACTATCCAGGCTCTCTGCAGCCCGGAAGTAGACGTTTTTTAACGCGATTTGCAACAAATTTATTCGGATCGAAGCAAATCTTTTCGGAAAATTCGGCGAACCAGCCGAATCGAGATTTTTGAAAAATTCGCTCATCTCTAGAGTTCCGTTCAGAATGGATGCAGACGGTTGTATTATCATGATCACACAAACGGATCCTGCAAACGCAAATGTGAAAGTAGCCTAATCTCTTTAATTGAAGTGACTCCAATCAAAGCCTGAGGATAGTCCCGTAAAATTCCAGAAAAAACCCTTTAATTTATGGCAGCTCTGGATGGTGTTCTAAAATGTATTTTGTCTGGTCTGTGGTGTGAACTAATTTAGAGATCTGGTCAGGGAACTTAAAAAAACAACGCCAAAAAAAAAGACATTGTCTGTCTGTGGTATGATTGCTTCTTACCTTTACTTAATTAGGTACGCCTGGTGTAAAACACAGCTCTGCTACATCTAATACTCTCACATGTCCCAGAATGCCTAATAAATTGAGTTTATAAGACCGCAATACTTTTAGAAACTTCAGTTATTAAATACTTTAATTTGACAAAACCGTGATGGGACACTTATCATAGTGAGATGACACTCCTGACTTTGTCCCAATCTTAACAGCAAAGCTAGACAGTAAGCTACAAAAGAAACAATGTCTCCATTGGCCAGCATGAAAACTGGAATATTTAATTTTTATATAAATCATATGATAAAATAATGAAATCATTTTTCAATATATTTATAAAGAAAACTTTATTGAAACAAGATTTTAGCTAGTGAAACATCACATGTAGTACTCACAATGTAAGTAGATCACATCTCTGAAAAGGAGCCTGTAGTGAATGGAGGTAGCTTGCACTAGAGGAAGCTGTAGAGATGTAACTGTACGGAATTGTTGAGAACTGAGCTCCCTCTAGTGGTGAAGGCCGGCACAAAGTTTTAAAACATATTACTTGAGTGGAAACAGGAGATTTAGATTTGTATAGCTCCCATAGTTCCTAACCCTAACCCCATATCTAGACATAGAAGTTGGGTAAAGTGGGTATGGAAGAGCACAATGTTTTGTTTTTTTTTTTGTTACATTTCACTAAAGGGAAAAAAATACTGCAAGACTTTTATGGCGAGAGGGGCCATTATTAAGTTTTGCTATGGGGCTCTATATAGCCTTTTATATATTCCTTTAAATCCTGCATGGCAACACATTTTTAATTACATTTATTTACAAAAGTATGCAGATCCAGATACTGGTTCGAAAAATATAGAATTTTTATTTTTTTTTCCCCACAGGACGATCCCTTTAATTGGATTGTGTCACAATAAATATTGTACATTTTTCAAACCAGCATTGGAATGTGATTATTTTTTTATTGCATTTAATAAAAATTTAGTACATCCAGTGATCTATTCAATAAAATATATCTGTATAGCGCCACCTGCTGTTTGTTCTTTTTCATATTTTTTGTACATCTCCCTGAGCTGGTCGAACGTGCTCAGTTTAAATCTTCAATTACCAATGGCTATATCTTCTGTTAGAAGCAGTTACAGGGAAAGAGCTAAAATAGATCGAGATGTAGTATATGAAGCCTGATTGCATAATGTCTTTAAGAGGTTTCCATATATCTTAATATTTAATTACATTTAATTACTGATCAGGTCCAGGTATTGGTTAGAGAGAATTTTTTTTTCTTGGGATATCCCCTCTAAAAGGTTTCTACATAAGTAAGTAGAATATATTTAAACACCAGTAGTAGGAGGATCTTCACAATCCTCAGTTTCTCTGCATTGGTCATTAGGATATTCACTTAGGGCCTCTTCTACCCTGGCGGGGATAGATCTGAAGAAACAGAGTTTAACATCTTGGCCCATAAAAACATAAATGATTGGATTGATACAACTGTTAAGACAAGCCAGGATGGAAACAATAGTGTTTACTTCATAGAACTGAAATACATATGTAGGTTCATAATAGATGGTTGTTAGAGGCCAGATGTAATATGGAAGCCAGCAGATGAAGAAACACAATATAACAGTGGCGATGATCCTGTAGGGTCTCTGAGATCTCTGGGGTCTCTTACTTTTTCTAAGCTTGATGAAAATGATAACATAACTGATCAAGATGATGAGAAAAGGGATCACAAACATCATAACTAACCTGATCAGCTGAATTGTTTGTTGTTTGTTAATGAGGTTAAGATCGAGGTGCATAGAGAATACACACCATTCAAAATAATCTTTAAGATAATATCGATATAAATAAAACACTAAACCAGTCAAGATCACACTCATCACCCAAATGATTGCTGCAGTGATTATCACTAGTTTACGTGTCCTATGAAATTTAGCCCAAAATGGCCACATGACGGAAACACAGCGGTCAATACTCATGGCCACCAGGAGGAGAACACTGGCGCTCACATTGAGATTGAACAAAATAATGTTTGCTATGCAAAACTCATCTGGGTAATTTTCTAAGAAAAAGTAAACCCATTCCGTAATGCGCAGAGGAAGAGAAGCGCAGCAGAGGAAGTCCGCGATGGCCAGGTTGAGGAACCACACAGCGCTGATTGTCTTCTTCATCCTGAATCCAGCAATCCAGATGACTAATCCATTACCGATAATCCCAAGAACAAAAATGATGCTGTATAAAGTAAATGTGATCTTCTGTAACCTGTCATTGTAATATACTAAATCTATTTTCTCATTTCTCTCACTGTCTTCGTAATATGACCTTAAAAGAAATGAAAGGGTAGAGGTTAGATCCATGAAGATTGTATTGCTCCATAAATATCCACCGTGTACACATGAGGAAATACATGGAGAACAGGGGGCAAAAACCAAACTATGATCACATTGTACTAGTAAAGAAAAAGACATGGGGGGGGGGGGGATTTATCAAGAGAGGAAAATCTGAAGTCAGTTTTGCTTGAGTCTGCGTTGGCGTTGGCCACATTTATCTAATGTCTCATGTTGTTAATGATACATTTGTGTTACCCTTAAAGGAGTTGTCTCACTTCAGTGAGTGGCATTTATCATGCAGAGAAAGTTAATCCAAGAAACTTACTAATGTATTGTTATTATCCATATTGCTTCCTGTGCTTACTGGATTCATTTTTCCGTCTAATTATACACTAAGCACGACCACCACTACTGGATTGCAGGGTGGTCGTAACCATGGAAACGAGCAGTGTATAATGTGATGGAAAAATTAATCCAGCCAGCAAAGGAGGCAATATGGAGAATCACAATACATTAGTAAGTGGCTTGTATTAACTTTCTCTACATGATAGATGCCACTTACTGAAGTGAAATAACCCCTTTACAACTGCACTTTTCTATATAAAAAATATACTCCAGGTGCTCTACTCCACCCTCCTACTGGAGTAAATTTTAAAAATAAAAAAAGTATTAATGATAAACCGGGAGTGAAAATCATTACGATACCTAACCACACCCACTTTCCCACCCATATTTCAAAAGTGGAGTGAGTGGTGAAAAAATGGAACAAAGTTGCTAAAAAAAATTTCACAAAAGCCCTATTATGCGATTTTTTGAAGCCAGAATTCTGAAGTGAAGGCATAATAAATCAGGAGATGAAGAGGTGCCGGCCTCTACATAAATTCGGCACATCCAGTGCCAGTCTAAATGTAAAACAGCTTTCGAGCTGTCTTACATTTAGAAAATTTTCTGCATCTGAAACAGGAGTAGAAAATGATAAATAAGACGGGCCTACTGGCCCATCCTATTCCCCGCCCACTTATTAGATCTGGTGTGAGCGGGGAAAAGTTGCAGATTGTGGAACAACTAACCATTGCACGCCAATGTTCGCCTAAACAGGTCTAATATAGGCATATTTCAGGATAATAAATGACCCCCATTATCACTTTTTGTTAATATTTTATGAATTTTTGCTTTTTACCTCCCTAAGCTTTTGAACACAATTACAGCAATAGTAAATGATGTCTGAGTGACTCTGACATACATACAGTTGTAAGAAATTTCGATTATATATAACTATAAATAAATATAGAAATATATATAATCCCCACCCTCTTACTGGGTTAGATTCGTAGTTTAGGTGCAATAAATGAGAAACACGAGCGAGTGCATAAAAACGGGTATATTGTATACTGAGAAATGCAGTTTATGGAGCTGTTAATGAACTGATATGGGACAAATGAAGGGTACAGAAAGAAATACTATATATTAATACAATACAATGAACACAAACTTCAATATTACAGTTACCAATATTACACATAACCAATAATATAACAATATAGTTACCACACCCGGCCTCTTTACCCACTGCTTCTCCTCAGTCTCCAGCCTCCTGCCCACCGCTTCTCCTTCCTGTCTTCCTCCTGTGTGTCCCTCCTGTGTGTTCCTTCTTTTTTTTTTCTACTTCCTGTCCAACCCTTATTATTATACCCCAATCTGGTCTACTCTCCACCAATGAGAAGTTGCCCAGTCTTGTTCCTGATCAGGAAATCTTAGGTTCTCGCATTCTCAAATGAAGGCAGTTGCTCACAATGGACATCCTGACTCTATTATCAGGTTGGAGACATCCTCATTTGCAACCAATAACGAGAAAACAGCTGTCCTCACCCCTAGTTTAACATATATAAGAAAACACCAGACTGTGAGTCCCTTGAAGCAACGCCACATGTAAACCCATGCATCCTGATGAGCCCATGGACGCCATTTTGACTCAATATGCAGGCAGCCATTTTCCAGGCCTATATTTCTTACACAGTGGGGAAAAAAGTATTTAGTCAGCTCCAATTGTGCAAGTTCTCCTACTTAAAAAGATGAGGTTGGCCTGTAATTGACATCATTGGTAGACCTCAACTATGAGAGAGAGACAAAATGAGAAAACAAATAGAGATGAGCGAGCACTAAAATGCTTGGGTGCTCGTTCTTCGAGTCAAACTTTTCCCGATGCTCAGGTGCTCGTTTCGAATAACGAATCCCATCGAAGTCAAAGGGAGACAAGAGCATTTTTTGCAGGGGACCAAGGCTCTGCCTAGGAAGGCTGGGTGAAAACCTGGAAACCTCAGAAAATGATGGAAACACCACAGAAATGGACAGGAAACAGCAGGGGCAGCATGCATGGATGCCTCTGAGGCTGCCTAATCCCACCATTACCCCAAATTCTCCTGCAACAGCCTGGTGGTTACCCTCATGGCAATTGTGCTCACCCGGACCAAGATAGGTGAGGCACATGCCCATCACATGTTAGGGAAGCACCCAACTAGGTGCAACGAAGGTCAATCACCCATGCCCATGCTGGCACTGCTCTCCTATCCCCAGCCACACGATGCAGGCATAAGCCTGACACAGCATGGCGGTGACACCAACAAGTCACCAAATTAGATGAGGTAGCAGGTGAGCCACCCAAAAATTTAGCCTAACGCAGCATGGCGGTGACAACAGAGTGACCGAGTTAGACTGAGGTAGCAGTAGGTGAAGCATCCTCCAAGTGCATGAGCGGCCCCAGGGTCAGACTCGGTCAGAGTATGTGAAATGCTCAGGGTGGCCGAACGCCGGGCTCGACGGCGGACCAGTTTTGGGTTATCGATTGTCGAAATGTTGGCTGACATCAAGTTTAGTATCTGTTCTTATCAGTTGCTGTGGCATAGCTGCTTCCCAAGCAGTTGACCCGGGTTCGATTCCCGTCTATTGCAGGAGGCAATTAAAAGGAGAACAAAAAAAAATCTGTATAATATCGAAAACGTCCCCTACCCGGGTAAAATTGTTTGGAGAGAGGGCCTGTAGATGGAGGGCAGGCTGGGGGGAAGGAGGTTGAGCTGGAAGAGCCAGAGGAGTGCCCCCTGGGCTAGCATGTGTGGTGGTGAAAACAGCCGGATGTAGTTAGAATAACGACGCAGGACCCCAACTTAAAAATTTAGCATCAACCGGTACAGTCGTAAATTATGAGCGCGATCAAGTGTGGCATGTGTTCTATGTATTCTTCTCAGTTTAATACCGTATATTGCAGCTATCCGGAAAATAGTTTGGAGAGAGAAAGATAGGAAAAAGACATAAATTGTTTAGAGAGAGGGCCTGTAGGTGGACCTCTGGAAAAATTGTTTGGAGAGAGGGCCTGTAGGGGGCCCTCCTGAAAAATTGTGGTAAAAGAGTGCCAGTTGGACCTCTAAAAAATGGCGTTTTTTGGGTCAGCGTTAGGCAAAGACGACAAGGAGGAGGAGGAGGAGTAGAGAAGAGGAATCGGATACATAAGTAATGTAAATCTTTAGCTGCTTCCCCCCGGAGGAGATTTGAATTCCGGTGAAATCCAGGCTTTGTTCATTTTAATAAGCGTCAGCCTGTCAGCGCTGTCAGTTGACAGGCGTGTACGCTTATCGGTAATGACGCCACCAGCTGCACTAAATACCCGCTCTGAGAGCACGCTAGTGGCAGGGCAGGCCAGCACCTCCAAGGTGTACAGCACCAGTTCAGGCCACGTGTCCAGCTTTGAAACCCAGTAGTTGTATGGAGCAGAGTGATCGCTACGGACATTGGTATGGTCAGCTAGGTACTCCCTCACCATCTTTCTGTACTGCTCCCCCCTACTCTGCCTAGACTGGGGACAGGTGACAGTGTCTTGCTGGGGTGACATAAAACTGGCAAAGGCCTTGGAGAGCGTTCCCCTGCCAGTGCTGGACAAGCTGCCTGCTCGCCTCCTCTTCCCTGCTACTTGGCCCACAGAACCATGCCCTCTGCCGCTAGCGGCGTCAGATGGGAAGGATTGTTTCAGCTTGTGCACCAGGGCCTGTTGATATCTGTTCACTCTCATACTCCTTTCCTCTACAGGGATGAGAGTGGAAAGGTTCTGTTTGTACCGTGGGTCCAGGAGAGTGAACACCCAGTAATCGGTGTATAAAAAATGTTCTAACGCAGGTCACGGATAGGCAGCCTAACATGAAGTCTGCCATGTGCGCCAGAGTCCAACACGTAATAATTCCTCTCCTCACTGGCCTACTCTCCATTTTCTCCTCCTCCTCCTCCTCTCCTCCAAGTCCTCCTCTCAGCCATAACGCTCAAGAGT
>ONZH01013288.1:0-11040 GCA_900303285.1 Rhinella marina
TTCTGCGATCCCCGGCACCCCGGCTAACTGTCAGTCAAGAGCAAGTGGGGAGTGGCTTTCTTGACTTGAAGCAAGGAGACCGCTGCCCTCTTGACTTCAAGCCCACACCGGAAAGACAGCGCAGCAAGATTAAAAGTTCTGTTTCCAGCCTTTTCATCCGGCAGTTCTCTGTTTCAACTACAGCAATAGGATCACACTGGGGTCTACTCTAAGGTACTGTTAACAGCTCATTTTGTAAAAAGGAGGTGACAGGTTCCCTTTAATTTATCTTTACTCTTCTGTGTCACATATACAGCCAATCTACAGCAACAAAAAGGAACATTTCTATATCTTAAGTCACTTTCACACTGTTGTCTACTCCTCACTCCACGGGGGGAGTGAATTCCTGAGGAGGGGGTTTCAACATGAGCTGAAGACATGGTAGCATTATCATAATCATAAATTCCAAAGGAGGGGGAAATTGTAACTAAAAACTGAAGAAGATCTTTTTTTTTCTTTTTTCCCATTGTCTCACTTTAGGAGCCAAGTCCGCCATTTTGCAATGGAAATATTTTTCTCAACCTACTACAACTTTCTATAAGTCACTTACATAAACCATATCAACCATTTTTCCTTCTAACCAACTTCTCTTTCCCTTCAATACACTTTCCACAGTCCATCTTTTTTTTTTTTTTTTTCTGATTTGAAGCAGTTATATAGAAGGCTCTTGCTACATTGATCAAACCTTCACTGGGCTGTAATCTGCCTCCTGGAGGCATCCCAGTTATCTTAAGCAAGTTCTTCACATCCTTTACATATCTTTTGCCTTCTTTTTTCCACCAGACTGGCAGCGCTAGAAGCTCCAATGGGAAGGTTGGGCTTCTTTTTAAACAAAAACATGACGCCTTATCAATATGGCCTCTATCGATCCAAGCCCCTTATCTCTCTTATCACCAGGAAGGGAGGGAAGCTTTAAAGGTTCCCGGCCATACAGATATTCGTTATATACTCGTTATATACTCGTAAATTACAGCCTCACCGTCTTCGATCTTGGGGAGATTCGCTCAATG
The DNA here is from genome assembly GCA_900303285.1 of Rhinella marina. Classification (NCBI taxonomy): domain Eukaryota; kingdom Metazoa; phylum Chordata; class Amphibia; order Anura; family Bufonidae; genus Rhinella; species Rhinella marina. The sequence goes on from ONZH01013288.1 coordinate 1,050, forward strand.
GGCGTGATAAGCACCGCTCAGCGCGTCCTACCGTGACCACTCTGTCACTCACTACACTGTCCCTATCACTTAGCTATGTCTGATAACTCTCGGGCTAGTCCCTATTGAGGTTATCACAGAACTGTCAGTCTGGGTCCCTATGCAACCAACCTGAGTCCTCTCAGTGACCTTCTATGTGCGTTATCTTGGTTCGAGCCCTCAGCGGAGACCACCAGTCAGTCCGGTCACTTTGGACTCATCCACAACACCCGTAAGTCTAGTCTCCTCTGCCCCACATCTCTCGAATCACAGGCAAATTATCACATACAATGTATATGAAACTTACCGTGATCGTGGAGGTTGATCAGGCCTCGATTTCGAGAGATGGGGGTTCGGAGATGTCGACCACCTTCGGATATTGGGGTACAGGTGCTCCTTTTGAGGGCCCCACGACTTTGGGCGCCAACTGTTAAGGGGGGCACAATCTGTCCTCTTAGGGGTCAGGTCAGTTGTCCAAATTAAAAGAACGGTTGTGCACATGGTAAAGAAACTCAAGACGGACACAAAAGTCAGTTTGGAGTCTCCCAACATGTTCAGGCGCTGAGGTGATCTGGGCTGTTTATTACAAAAGCATATACACACAGTAGAAAAGGTGGGGGCCTCGTTCACAGAGTTTCCCCAGCAAGCTGATAAGCATTAAACACATATTCTTTTGTTCTTGTCTTGGTTACTCCACCGCAGCATCCCGGACAGGTGGGGGGAGTGGAATCTGTATCAGGATGTACTGGACACAGCTGCATAAGCATTTTGCAAAGCTGAGATATTTTTGTAAGGCTAAATAGCATTGAATACATGTATATACAAATGACATCACACTGTGAGGGGAAAATTCAGTATTTCTGCTGGTCTACCTTCACAGAATTTTGGTGCAGATGTCCCCGGTGTTGGATTCGGATTACCCTGCGGTATTTTGGTAGTAGATGTTCCCGCTGTTGGATTCGGATTACCCTGCGGTATTTTGGTAGTAGATGTCCCCGGTGTTGGATTCGGATTACCCTGAGGTATTTTGGTAGTAGATGTCCCCGGTGTTGGATTCGGATTACCCTGCGATATTTTGGTAGTAGATGTCCCCGGTGTTGGATTCGGATTACCCTGCGATATTTTGGTAGTAGATGTTCCCGGTGTTGGATTCGGGTTATCCTGCGATATTTTGGTAGTAGATGTTCCCGCTGTTGGATTCGGATTACCCTGCGGTATTTTGGTAGTAGATGTCCCCAGTGTTGGATTCGGATTATCCTGCGGTATTTTGGTAGTAGATGTCCCCGGTGTTAGATTCGGGTTATCCTGTGGTATTTCGGTGCAGATGTCTCCGGTGTTGGATTCGGATTACCCTGTGGTATTTTGTTGCTGATGTTCCCGGTGTTGGATTCGGGTTATCCTGCGGTATTTTGTTGCAGATGTCCCCGGTGTTAGATTCGGGTTATCCTGTGGTATTTTGGTAGTAGATGTCCCCGGTGTTGGATTCGGGTTATCCTGCGGTATTTTGTTGCAGATGTCCCCGGTGTTGGATTCGGATTACCCTGCGGTATTTTGGTAGTAGATGTCCCCGGTGTTGGATTCGGATTACCCTGTGGTATTTTGTTGCAGATGTTCCCGGTGTTGGATTCGGATTACCCTGTGGTATTTTGTTGCTGATGTTCCCGGTGTTAGATTCGGGTTATCCTGTGGTATTTTGGGTAGTAGATGTCCCCGGTGTTGGATTCGGATTACCCTGCGGTATTTTGGTGCAGATGTTCCCGGTGTTGGATTCGGATTACCCTGTGGTATTTTGTTGCTGATGTTCCCGGTGTTAGATTCGGGTTATCCTGTGGTATTTTGGTAGTAGATGTTCCCGGTGTTGGATTCGGATTACCCTGCGGTATTTTGGTAGTAGATGTTTCCGGTGTTGGATTCGGATTACCCTGCGGTATTTTGGTAGTAGATGTCCCGGTGTTGGATTCGGATTACCCTGCGGTATTTTGGTAGTAGATGTTTCCGGTGTTGGATTCGGATTACCCTGCGGTATTTTGGTAGTAGATGTTTCCGGTGTTGGATTCGGATTACCCTGCGGTATTTTGGTAGTAGATGTTTCCGGTGTTGGATTCGGATTACCCTGCGGTATTTTGGTAGTAGATGTCCCCGGTGTTAGATTCGGGTTATCCTGTGGTATTTTGGTAGTAGATGTCCCCGGTGTTGGATTCGGATTACCCTGCGGTATTTTGGTAGTAGATGTTTCCGGTGTTGGATTCAGATTACCCTGCGGTATTTTGGTAGTAGATGTTTCCGGTGTTGGATTCGGATTACCCTGCGGTATTTTGGTAGTAGATGTTTCCGGTGTTGGATTCGGATTACCCTGCGGTATTTTGGTAGTAGATGTTTCCGGTGTTGGATTCGGATTACCCTGCGGTATTTTGGTAGTAGATGTTTCCGGTGTTGGATTCGGATTACCCTGTGGTATTTTGTTGCAGATGTCTCCATCTTCTCTTGATGTTGTAACAAATAGTCTTTTTGATGTTCACCAGAAACAGAGACTTCTTTTCTTTCTTAGGGGTGTCTTATAATTAAGGGATGAGCACAAGGGTCTGTCCTTGTGTCTGTGACGTCCACCCTGTCCTCCTCCCTCCCCTCTGGATCATCTAAGTCCACCCCTTCCGGTCCGATCCATGAGGACAGATCTCTGGTGTCGGCAGAACATACAACATATGATCTGAAAACACGGACATGAACACATGAAGGGCCCAGAGGAGACCTTTCCATTTCTTCTTTCAGCTCAATAAAACATTTTGGTGCCAAAAAAACACAAAAATCTCCCAAGAAAAGCTTCAAATCCACATTGTATATTCAGATATACACTCACAACCACACCTTATTCTCGGAGTACAGACTGCACACACAGCTCTGCAGAGCGTCTTCTCCACTACATCTTCACACTTCCACAACAGCTGCTCCCATTCAATAAATGATTTATGGCTGCAATACTGCTCTCAGCTACACAGCCCCGTCTGTGTGATATCCCTGAAACATTAGATAACCAGCTTTCCTTAGACACATTTCAGCAAAGGGAGGAGAGGACGAAGAGACATAGAGACTGGAGGGGATGGGGCCATGAAGTAACCTTACCTGTGTGTCCCTAACCAAGAACTGTCCGGACACATCATCCCTGGTGGAAAGGGGCGTTCTTCAGGGGAGCTCCTCTACACATTTCTCTCTGACCTTTGTAGATACGCCGCTCAATACTCGCTCCGATCTTCTCACCGATCGCTTCAACCGTCTCTAATACTGTAGTTCACGAGACCAGAACTGGTGCTTGTCTGACGTCTTTATATTCTCAACCAGACTCTGCAGCCCCTAAATAGAAGCGGCGGCCAGTCACACATACGCCCGGCTGCTCCATTTATTTCTAAGGGAGGCCTGCTGATAGGCGAGTACAGCGCTCACTTATCTCTGGAACTCCCATGGAAATGAATAGAATGGCTGTGCACATGTGCGACCGCCCGCTCTGGTCATTTCAGGGGGGCTACTGCGTGTATGGGGTTAGGGTTAGCACCCCACCGATCTAATACTTATTCCCTATCCCGTGCATAGGGGCTAACCGGAATAATGAGTTCATTTCTACAAATGCCCTTCTGATCTTTGCACGCGGGCTCTTTCCTCTTCTCAGTGCCATACGTTTTTTTTTTACTTTCTTGACTCTGCTGTGTTCCAGTCTCATCAGAACCCCCCGACCACCACAGGAGCCCTGATATCCACAACCTCTCACCGCTCTGTTCTTACAGATTGTCTCTAGACTCTTACTAGATTCTCTGGAGCTTCTACTACAGCCACTCATAGTTTGTACAGATGCAACCATCTGCCTGCAGACTATTACATTCCCACCAATGCCTGGGATCCCGTTCGGAGCGGCGGTGCCCAACTACCCCCTTCATGCATCACTCTATCAGCATAACGTGGGTTCATTTGCTCTAATCCCACATTTCTGATGCCAAGTATTTTAAAGTAAATTTAATTTCAGAATAAATAAGCTTAAAGGAAACCTGTCATCTCCGAAACCCCCCCTGAACTAGAGTAAGCGGTGTATAGTGTAAGTGATGCTGAATCCGAATATGTAATTTTTATCTTCATACTCCCTTCCATTCAGACACTGTGCTCCCACAAACCAGCAGTAAAATGCACTCACTGGACTCTTCTTTGAGTCCTCTCCATTATGTGAGTGATCACCGGAGTCCTCTCCATTATGTGAGTGAGCACCGGAGTCCAGTGAGTGCATTTTACTGCTGGTTTGTGGGAGCACAGTGTCAGAATGGAAGTGAGTACGAAGATAAAACTTACATATTCGGATTCAGCATCACTTACACTACACAACACTTACTCTAGTTCAGGGGGTGTTTCGGAGATGACAGGTTCCCTTTAAGCAGGCTAAGTGATAAAAATATTTACTAAGCGTGATTAAATAAAACGTAAAACGGACAATCACGTCACATAGTAACATAGTTTATAAGGCCGAAAAAAAGCCCTCTGTCCATCCAGTTCTCCTGTTATCCTACAAGTTGATCCAGAGGAAGGCAAAAAACCCCTGTGAGGTAGAAGCCAATTTTCCTCACTTTAGGGGAAAAAATTCCTTCCCGACTCCAATCAGAATTACTCCCTGGATCAACGACCCCTCTCTAGTAACTATAACCTGTAATATTATTACCCTCCAGAAATACATCCAGGCCCCTCCTGATCTCTTATAGTGAACTTATCATCACCACCTCCTCAGGGAGAGAGTTCCATAGTCTCACTGCTCTTACCGTAAACAATCCATATTCTTACTGCTCTTACAATAAAGAGTCCATAGTCTCACTGCTCTTACAGTAAAGAGTCCATAGTCTCACTGCTCTTACAGTAAAGAGTCCATAGTCTCACTGCTCTTACCGTAAACAATCCATATTCTTACTGCTCTTACAATAAAGAGTCCATAGTCTCACTGCTCTTACAGTAAAGAGTCCATAGTCTCACTGCTCTTACAGTAAAGTCCATAGTCTCACTGCTCTTACCGTAAACAATCCATATTCTTACTGCTCTTACAATAAAGAGTCCATAGTCTCACTGCTCTTACAGTAAAGAGTCCATAGTCTCACTGCTCTTACAGTAAAGAGTCCATAGTCTCAGTGCTCTTACAGTAAAGAGTCAATAGTCCCACTGCTCTTACAGTAAAGAGTCCATAGTCTGACTGCTCTTACAGTAAAGAGTCTATAGTCTCACCGCTTTTACAGTAGTCCATAGTCTCACTGCTCTGACAGTAAAGAGTCCACAGTCTCACCGCTCTGACAGTAAAGAGTCCACAGTCTCGCCGCTCTGACAGTAAAGAGTCCACAGTCTCGCCGCTCTGACAGTAAAGAGTCCACAGTCTCGCCGCTCTGACAGTAAAGAGTCCACAGTCTCGCCGCTCTGACAGTAAAGAGTCCACAGTCTCGCCGCTCTGACAGTAAAGAGTCCACAGTCTCGCCGCTCTGACAGTAAAGAGTCCACAGTCTCGCCGCTCTGACAGTAAAGAGTCCACAGTCTCGCCGCTCTGACAGTAAAGAGTCCACAGTCTCGCCGCTCTGACAGTAAAGAGTCCACAGTCTCGCCGCTCTGACAGTAAAGAGTCCCACAGTCTCGCCGCTCTGACAGTAAAGAGTCCACAGTCTCGCCGCTCTGACAGTAAAGAGTCCACAGTCTCGCCGCTCTGACAGTAAAGAGTCCACAGTCTCGCCGCTCTGACAGTAAAGAGTCCACAGTCTCGCCGCTCTGACAGTAAAGAGTCCACAGTCTCGCCGCTCTGACAGTAAAGAGTCCACAGTCTCGCCGCTCTGACAGTAAAGAGTCCACAGTCTCGCTGCTCTTACAGTAAAGAGTCCACTTCTATGTTTGTGTACAAACCCTGATCTCTGTACCCTAACCCTGATATATTTATACACAGTTATTAGATCTCCCCTCAGTCGTCCCTAATTTTGATAATCTTTCTGGGTCCTGTAGTCCACCCATTCCAGCTATTACTTTAGTTGCCTTCCTCTGAACCCTCTCCAGCTCTGCTATGTCTGCCTTGTTCACAGGAGCCCAGAACTGTACACAGTCCTCCATGTGTGGTCTGACTAGTGATGTGTAAAGTGACAGGACTATGTTCTCATCACTGCCATCTATGCCTCTTCTGATACAACCCATTATCTTATAGGCCTTGGCAGCAGCTGTCTGACACTGGTTTCTGCAGCTTAGTTTGCTGTTTACTAAAATTCCTAGGTCCTTTTCCATGTCAGAGTTACCCAGTGTTTTACCATTTAGTATGTACTGGTGACTTGCATTATTCCTCCCCATATGCATAACCTTACATTTGTCAGTGTTAAACCTCATCTGCCACTTCTCTGCCCAAGCCTCCAATCTATCCACATCCATCTGTAGCAGTATACTGTCCTCTGTAGTATATATACAGTATAATGTCCTCTGTAGTGTATATACAGTGTACTGTCCTCTGTAGTATATATCCAGTATACTGTCCTCTGTAGTATATATACAGTATACTGTCCTCTGTAGTATATATACAGTATACTGTCCTCTGTAGTATATATACAGTATACTGTCCTCTGTAGTATATATCCAGTATACTGTCCTCTGTAGTATATATACAGTATACAGTCCTCTGTACTATATATACAGTGTACTGTCCTCTGTATTATAGATACAGTATACTGTCCTCTGTAGTATATATACAGTGTACTGTCCTCTGTAGTATATATACAGTGTACTGTCCTCTGTAGTATATATACAGTGTACTGTTCTCTGTAGTATATATACAGTGTACTGTCATCTGTAGTATATATACAGTGTACTGTCATCTGTAGTATAGATAGTGTACTGTCCTCTGTAGTATAGATACAGTGTACTGTCCTCTGTAGTATAGATACAGTATACTGTCCTCTGTAGTATATAGATACAGTACACTGTCCCATGTAGTATATATACAGTACACTGTCCTCTGTAGTGTGTGTGTGTGTATATATATATACATACAGTATACTGTCCTCTGTAGTATATATACAGTGTACTGTAGTATATATACAGTGTACTGTCCTCTGTAGTGTGTGTGTGTGTGTATATATATATATATATATATATATATATATATACATACACACATACACACAGTATACTGTCCTCTGTAGTATATATATACAGTATACTGTCCCCTGTAGTGTATATATATATCAAACAAATACAAAGTTGTGGACCGCACAGTCTGCAGAAAATAGGTAAACTCGGTGCCAGCGGCTGTGGACACGGTCCAGAATCCAAAATAATATAGAATAATTCCATGGCACTCAAGTGTAGTGAATTAAAGGTGTTTATTCACCTGATTGCGACGTTTCAGTCCACTCAATGGGACTTTTCTCCCTCGGGATATCGGGGGGTACTCTCCTCCCTCTATGGGGGATCAGTCCTGATATCGGGGGGGTGCTCTCCTCCCTCTATGGGGGATCAAGTCCTGATATCGGGGGGCCGCTCTCACTCCTCTATGGGGGATCAGTCCTGATATCGGGGGCGCTCTCCTCCCTCATGGGGATCAGTCCTGATATCGGGGGCGCTCTCCTCCCTCTATGGGGGATCAGTCCTGATATCGGGGGGGCGCTCTCCTCCTCTATGGGGGAATCAGTCCTGATATCGGGGGGGCGCTCTCCTCCCTCTATGGGGGATCAGTCCTGATATCGGGGGGCGCTCTCCTCCCTCTATGGGGGATCAGTCCTGATATCGGGGGGCGCTCTCCTCTATGGGGATCAGTCCTGATATCGGGGGGCGCTCTCCTCCCTCTATGGGGGATCAGTACTGATATCGGGGGGCGCTCTCCTCCCCTCTATGGGGATCAGTCCTGATATCGGGGGGCGCTCTCCTCCCCTATGTGGGATCAGTCCTGATATCGGGGGGCGCTCTCCTCCCTCTATGGGGATCAGTCCTGATATCGGGGGGGCGCTCTCCTCCTCTATGAGGGGTCAGTCCTGATATCGGGGGGGTGCTCTCCTCCCTCTATGGGGGATCAGTCCTGATATCAGGGGGCGCTCTCCTCCCTCTATGGGGGATCAGTCCTGATATCAGGGGGCGCTCTCCTCCCTCTATGGGGGATCAGTCCTGATATCGGGGGGCGCTCTCCTCCCTCTATGGGGGATCAGTCCTGATATCGGGGGGGCGCTCTCCTCCCTCTATGGGGGATCAGTCCTGATATCGGGGGCGCTCTCCTCCCTCTATGGGGGATCAGTCCTGATATCGGGGGGCGCTCTCCTCCCTCTATGGGGGATCAGTCTGATATCGGGGGGGCGCTCTCCTCCCCTCTATGGGGGATCAGTCCTGATATCGGGGGGCGCTCTCCTCCCTCTATGGGGATCAGTCCTGATATCGGGGGCGCTCTCCTCCCTCTATGGGGGATCAGTCCTGATATCGGGGGGCGCTCTCCCTCTATGGGGATCAGTCCTGATATCGGGGGGCGCTCTCCTCCCTCTATGGGGGATCAGTACTGATATCGGGGGGCGCTCTCCTCCCTCTATGGGCGGATCAGTCCTGATATCGGGGGGCGCTCTCCTCCCTCTAATGTGGGATCCAGTCCTGATATCGGGGGCGCTCTCCTCCCTCTATGGGGGATCAGTCCCTGATATCGGGGGGGCCGCTCTCCTCCCTCTATGAGGGGTCAGTCCTGATATCGGGGGGTGCTCCCCTCCCTCTATGGGGGATCAGTCCCTGATATCAGGGGGCGCTCTCCTCCCTCTATGGGGGGATCAGTCCTGATTATCGGGGGCCTCTCCTCCTCTATGGGGATAGTCTGATATCGGGGGGCGCTCTCCTCCCTCTATGGGGGATCAGTCCTGATATCGGGGGGGCGCTCTCCTCCCTCTATGGGGGCAGTCCTGATATCGGGGGGGCGCTCTCCTCCTCTATGGGGATCAGTCCCTGATATCGGGGGGCGCTCTCCTCCCTCTATGATGGGGGATCAGTCCTGATATCGGGGGGCGCTCTCCTCCCTCTATGGGGGATCAGTCCTGATATCGGGGGGCGCTCTCCTCCCTCTATGGGGATCAGTCCTGATATCGGGGGCGCTCTCCTCCCTCTATGGGGATCAGTCCTGATATCGGGGGGCGGGGCGCTCTCCTCCCTCTATGGGGGATCAGTCCTGATATCGGGGGGCGCTCTACTCCCTCTATGGGGGATCAGTCCTGATATCGGGGGGCGCTCTCCTCCCTCTATGGGGATCAGTCCTGATATCGGGGGGGCGCTCTCCTCCCTCTATGGGGGATCAGTCCTGATATCGGGGGCGCTCTCTCTATGGGGGTCACACTTTCCGGGGTCAGAAATTTCCCTGGAAACTATAAAAATCTGCAGTGAATCTGCGGCTCATAAACTGCTGCCGGCTGCCCATAGACTTCCAGGCTGCTGACTGCCACACCCCAATCATCTGGACGCTCAGAGGACAGTGGGGTGAACTCCACCCTAATCCACCCGCAGGTCCTGTTCTCCCTCTGCAGCATTTCAGGATCCTTAGGAGGATTTACAAAGATGGCGGCAGAAATGGGCGGCTGACAGCAGAGCCCTCCTTCTGTTTGTGCGCTCAGTATTGTATTCAGTCTGTGTGTTATCTCCTATAGGTCTGACCCCCAGAGGAGAAATCCCCGCCGAGAGATGTCCCCGTCCTCTGTATTCCCAGGACTGTCCAGAGGAGAAGCTCCAGAGAACGCATCAGGTAGATGGAGCTGACGTCTCCCAGAATCTGACCAGAAAAGTGGATTGAACCAAAGATCATTTTACATTTCTCTTCTTCAGGATGAAATCTGATTGATATTAAGGTTGAGGTTAAAGAAGAAGAAGAAGAGGAGACGGATTTATGGGGCGATCAGCAGTGTAAGGAGGGGGCTGTCATGTGTCACCTGGATACTACTCCATCATCTCATCATGTAATAATCTCTCCTGTCCCTGT
>ONZH01013289.1:0-45280 GCA_900303285.1 Rhinella marina
TTGTGAGAATTGAAGTGTTTATTGACAGCAGGGAAGGGGTGAACTTGATTGATGCTCAGTTTGTACGTATGCATGGATTGTCTCTGAGTACATTGGAATAGAAGATATCTGTGTTTGCCATTGATTCTGCACCTCTATCTCAGAAGTGTCTGTCTCAGATGGTGCATGATATCAAATTAAGAGTGGGTGAATTTCATCAGGAGCTTATTTCATGTTTTGTGTTGGAAGGTCTTCCTGCTCCTATGGTTCTGGGTTTACTGTGGTTAAGCAAACATAATCCGACCATTGACTGGCATACTAGACAAATTGTGGATTGGAGTGATTATCGCGTTGACAATTGTTTTAATACATCTTTTGCTGCTTTAACTACTAAGACACTTCCCTCTTTTACATCGGATTTCTCTGATGTATTTTCTGAAGGTGGATGTCGGGATTTGCCCCCTCACCGGGAATACGATTGTCCTATCAATCTTATGCCTGGAGCTAAATTGCCCAAATCTAGGCTGTATAACCTTTCTGGCCCCAAGAGAACGGCCATGAAGGAATATATTGCTGAGAGTTTGGCTAAAGGACATATTAGACCTTCCAAATCTCCTGTGGTAGCTGGGTTTTTCTTTGTTAAGAAAAAGGACGGAACCCTTAGGCCATGTCTGGATTTCCGTGAACTCAATCAGATTACTGTCCATGATCCATACCCCCTTCCTTTGATTCCTGACTTGTTTAACCAGATTGTGGATGCCAAGATGTTCTCCAAATTGGACTTAAGGGGGGCATATAATCTGGTCAGGATCAAGGAAGGGGATGAATGGAAGACGGCCTTAAACACTCCTGAGGGCCACTTTGAGAACCTGGTCATGCCTTTTGGGTTGACCAATGCTCCTGCTGTCTTCCAGCATTTTGTTAATGACATTTTTCATCACCTGGTGGGGAGGTTTGTAGTCGTGTATTTGGATGACATACTAATCTATTCTCCAGATATGGTGACATACCAGGATCATGTGTTGCAAATCTTAAGAGATAACAAGTTGTATGCAAAATTTGAGAAATGTGTTTTTGCGGTACATGAGGTGCAATTCTTAGGATACCTGCTTTCATCTTCAGGTTTTCGTATGGATCCAGAGAAAGTCCGTGCTGTTCTGGACTGGGACCGACATGAAAATCTGAAGGCTCTTATGCGATTTCTGGGGTTCACCAACTATTACCTAAAATTTATTAAGAACTATTCGACAATAGTTAAACCCTTAACTGACATGACTAAGAAAGGGACGGATGTCTCAGTGTGGTCTGATGCAGCATTGCAAGCCTTCTCCACTGTGAAGGTGTCACGACAGGGGAACAAGGGATAGTGTGCCCTGTCTGAACCCCACCTCTTTCCCTGCCTACTTACAGTAGATCCCCTAGGCGGTAAAACCGTAACTTGGAGATGGTCCCTATGCTGAATACCTGCACAGGGTAGGGAAGGGAAACACAAGGAAAGACGAACACAGACGGAACACAACACAATACAGAAAAGTCAGCAACCCAAGTCAGAAACAGGAGGTCACGTCAAATACCAAGGGGAATAGCAAAAGCGTAGTCAAAGTCCGAAGCCAAAAATCCAATATACCAATAAATCCAATAGCAAAGGTCCAAATCACAGCACTGATCTCAGAAGACTAATCACAGGCAACCTGCAGATTAAATAGCCCTGCAGATATGTAGGTCATGTGACGTGGCCAGCGTCACATGACTTAATTTGCATAATGAGCATAATGAGCACTGGTCATGTCAAAATGAAGCTAAATTGGTCATGTGGCGTGGTAAGCGCCACATTACCTAATATACCGTGTTCAATACAATATAAATATATATATGTTGCTGAGCGCTGGCAGAACGGCCAGCGCTCAGAAGCCCCACCTGCTCGTCTCTAGTCGCGTCCTCGCTCCGCCTCAGCAGGGGATGTCCGGCGGCGCAGCAGAGGGGAAGCGCGCTGCCGGCTCCCCATTACAGTACCCCCCCGTTCACGAGGGGCCACCGGACCCTTACCAGTGGGAGCCGGCTTTTCAGGATGCTGCAGATGAAATTTCTTGATGAGAGTGTCAGCATGCATCCTGGTCAACGGTACCCAAGATATAATAATAATTGTGCCAAATTGAGGGAGAAAACAATCGAAGCTACTCAACCTCCCTACTCGCCACAGAAACCACAATATATCAAAAAAAGACAGTACCATTCACTAAAATATAACTTTTAATAATCACATTAAAATAGAGAAAACCTCTCAAACACCGTCATAATTATAAAAACATTTAAGTCTTACCCGATTCTAGCCGCTTGTGACAGTTTGTGTCAAATAAAGAGCAATTCCAGCAATGGCTGTAGAAATAATCATTCATTATAGGTATACACTTGTTATCAAGAACAAATACACAATGAAAAACGTACGGGCACGGGGCTATGCTGACCCTGGAGACAATCACTCTCTCTGACTCAGCCCGGAGACGCGACTAGATGGTAGCCGCACTCCTTCCCCGTTCCTAAATATTCTTGACCCTAATGAAACCCTACTGATTCAATGTCCCAGTAGTCCCAACGCGTTTCATCTAATATCAATCTATATAAATACTTTGCCCCTGACTCATCAGGGGACCAGGGCAAAGTATACAATGGGAAAGAGTCAGTAAAGGGCATAAGAGTGTTTAAATATACCCATCAACAATTATACACAAACGTTATGTTAAGCATGAAGATACATAAAGCTCTCATAAGTCACACAGACAGCGTATGGCCCCCATGTACAGAGAACAAAGCATGGTGTCGGTACATTAGTGAAGTCTATAGTCCTACCGGACACCAAATACATTGGAGAGGCGCCTTGGTGCGGGCAACATCCCCTCCTCACGCCTGGCAGTCAGCACTACTTACCAGACGCCAGCCACCTTATGAGGTTTTCCAAGTCCGCGCCGCTAGCGGTGAGTCACTTCCGGTGACGTCACCGATAGTGCCGGACATGCGCTGTTCAGTTTGTGAAGATCCAGCGCATCCTTCCTCTTGCCCATACCCCAACGTAGAGGTGCATGCGCAGTAGGGACAATGGTACTGCGAGGTCACTGCCCTATCTTGCCCTGGTTGTTTCACCATCACTAAGGGCAACCGGACTTGGACATCGCAAATTACCACTTAACATCGCATCAAAGGGGAGTGTAAATATAACAGTATTGATCATATATATATACACTCCTAGCACTAAATAGTAAGTTACTGTTGGCTGTTTAATCTGATACACAGGGCAATAAGTCCCTTAACCCCTTCACCCCCGGAGCTTTTTTCGGTTCTGCATTTTCGTTTTGCGCTCCCTGCCTTCAAACAGCCATAACTCTTTTATTTTTCTGTTCACATAGCTGTATGAGGGCTTGTTTTTTGCGGGACAAGTTGTACTTTCCAACGCCACCATTTAATATTGCATACGGTGTAGTGGGAAGCGGGAAAAAAATTCCAAACCAGGTGAAATTGCAAAGAAAACGCTATTCCGCTACAGTTCTACGGGTTTCTTATTTACAGCGTTCGATGTGCATTAGAACTGATCCGTTACTTTCATTCTACTGGTCAGTACGAATCCGGCAATACCTAATATGTATAGTTTTTCCTGCGTTTTCATAGTGATAAAATAATTAGAAAGTTGCCCTTTTTTTTTTTTTTTCCTTGTCATATCTTGACCCCTATAACTTTTTGGTATTTATGTGTACAGAGCTGTATGGGGGCTCATTTTTTGCGGGACGATCTGAAGTTTTTATTGATACCATTCTGGGGTGTGTATGACTTTTGATCACTTTTTATTTAATTTTTTTTAGAAAAAAAAAGCGACAAAAAACGGCAAATCGCCATTTGGACGCTTTTTTCCGCCACACAATTCGCCGTATTGGAATTTTTTTTAATATTTTAAAAGTACGGGCGTTTTTGGTCACGGTGATACCCATGATGTCTATATTTATTGTTATTTAGGTATTTATTTTTTACTTATACGGAAAGGGGGGTGATTTGAACTTTTACATCTTTTTTATTTTTTATATATTTTTTAACATTGTTTTTTTATTTTTTTTTACTATTAGAAAGCTCAAATATGGGCTTATATATTGTGGCTTTTTTTTTTTCTTTATGAGCAATTATGGATTTTATAGACTCAGAAATCCATGAGTTGCTCATTTCTTATCCTGGCCTGCCATCTAGTGGCCAGAATAAGAATTGCACTTTGAAAACTGTAATCCTCACCAGCGAGGATTACAGTTTTCATATGGTGTACAGACACCCCGATTGGCCACACGGGGTGTCTGTACACCACCCGGAAGCGAACGCTTCCGGGTTTAGACGCAACTAGATGCCGTGATCACGTGTGATCACGGCATCTAGTCACCCCGGAAGACGCCGCCGACACAGTAGGTAGCGGCAAGTCTCTGCTGTTAGAAACAGCAGAGACTTGCCGGCCATGACGCCCGCCGCACCCGCGAGCAGGCGCCATGTGCCCGCATCGCCCCAGCGCCGTACATGGGCGTGAAGGGGTTAACCAAAAGGATATAAAAATAAAGTAAAAATACTCCACACACCGTCCTCACCGGGGTAGATACCACAATTTGCATAATTTACATGACAGAGGACTCATATTAGATGAAACAGCCAAAATTCAGCTGCTCATTTAACCCTTTTGGGCATGTTGTATCCAAATTGAAGATCCACCAGCACTCTCTCTGGAGGATTTGTCTGTCCCAGTTACCTCCCCGGGGTGATTTTTTCACAATTTCAATTCCCGAGAATCTCAAGGAATCAGGATCCCCCCCATGCACATCATTCACATGGTGTGCCACTGGGGTGTCCTTTTTGTTTCTCACATCACAAAGATGCTCACCTATTCGGCAGCGCAGCTCCCTAAGAGTTTTTCCCACGTATCTAAGATTACAGACACATGAGATCAAGTAAATCACACCCACCGATCGGCAATTAATAAAATCCCGGATCTCATATGTTACATCAGGTGTTTTACCCGGAAAACTTTTCCCCGTCTGGATATATCTACAGAAACTGCACCTGCCGCATTTGAAGCATCCCATCAACGGTCTTTCAAGCCAGGTTTTAGGTTTTGCCACTGAGGTGAAGTGGCTATGTACAACATAATCCCTCAGGTTACGGCCCCTTCTGTAAGTGATACTAGGTCTCACTGTCAGGACTTCTGTCAGATCAGGGTCCATCCGAAGGGTCTCCCAGTGACGGTCGATCACTTTTTTTACCTCCTTGAATGCTATATCATAAGTGCCAATCAGTCTAACTGGATTATTAGATGTACCCGATATTTCTTGTGTCACTGGATACAGCAGATCAAGGTGTTTTTTCTCCAGGGCTTTTTGATATGATGAACGGAGTATCCCATCCGGGTAACCCTGTTCATGGAACCTACTACTGAGATCTCTGGCTTGTCTGATAAACTCATCATCCTCAGAGCAATTATGTCTCAACCTGAGGTATTGTCCTGTGGGAATCCCACGTTTAAGGGGAGTGGGATGATTACTTTCCCACCTCAGTAGGGAATTAGTCGAGGTGAGTTTCCGATATATAGTGGTCTCAAGATGGCCCTCTTTTCCTTTTTTGATTTGAATATCCAGGAAGGGTAGGCTCTCAGACTCAATGACCCAGGTAAATCTGAGGTTAATATTGTTTTTATTTAAATCTTCTACAAACCTACCAAAGTCTGATTTGGACCCGCTCCAGATGACAAAAATGTCATCTATGAAGCGGGTCCATAATTCCACATTTTCAACCCCTTCAAGTTGTGACTCTCCAAAAACGACCGTCTCCTCCCACCAGCCCAGGAGCAGGTTTGCGTACGATGGCGCACAAGAACTGCCCATCGCTGTGCCCCTGAGCTGGTGGTAGAGACGGCCGTCAAAGAGAAAGAAGTTCTTAGACAAAACAAATTGTAGTAAATTCAGTACCATAGAGTTATGAGATTGGTACTGTTGACCTTTTGCCCACAAAAAGTGGGCAACTGCATTGAGACCCACCTCATGTGTAATTGAAGAGTATAGTGATTCAACATCTATTGAGGCTAAGTACCATGTATGTTCCACCACTATACCTTCCAGTTTTGTGAGGAGATCTCCCGTATCCCGAATGTATGAAGGTAGGCACTGTACAAAGGGCCTTAGAATACGATCCACATAGATTCCTATATTTTGTGGAAGACTGCCCAGGTACCCAAGACCTGTCCTCTGGACTGAACCCCTTCCAATGCACGAGATACTGAAAGGAGTTCCAGACCTTCCTCACGTCAACGATCCTAGCAATATCATGTTCCGTTTGTCCTGCCACCTCAACTGGAGGCGGAGGCTGTTCCTCAGGACCAACGTAAGCAACATAAACCTTTAACAAAGACTTGTGAAAGACGTTGTGAATACAAGGGGAGTCAGGTAAACACAGCTTAAAAGACACCGGATTAATCACCTTGGTGATCTCGTATGGACCAATGAAACGAGGCGCAAATTTATATGATGGTACTTTCATGTGTAGATTTTTTGTAGACAACCATACCTTATCCCCCACCTTGAAATCAACACCCTTTGAACGTCTCTTATCAGCCTTAGCTTTTTGGATCCCTTGGGCTCTTTCCAGGTTCGATTGAACCTGTGCCCAAACTGTGCACAGTTCCTGGGAAAAAACATTGACCTCTGGGACAACCGAAGTAGACGAGGAAAAAGAACCAAAACGCGGATGAAAACCCATGTTACAGAAAAACGGCGATACCCCAGAGGATGTATTAACACGGTTATTAATAGCAAACTCAGCCAGAGCTGGTTATCTGCAACACAGCACCTGAGAAATTGCTCAACAGATTGTTTAAGTCGCTCAGTCTGACCATTAGTCTCCGGATGAAAGGCAGATGAAAAGGACAAGGAAAGGTCAATCTTATGACAGAAGGCCTTCCAAAACCTGGACACAAACTGCACACCCCTGTCAGATACAATATTCTCCAGAATACCATGTAGTCTAACGATGTGATCTACAAACACGGAAGCCAAAACCTTCGCAGAGGGTAGTTTACACAATGGAATAAAATGGCACATCTTGCTGAATCTGTCTACCACAACTAGAATCACGGTTTTACCCTCAGAACAAGGCAAATCCATGATGAAATCCATGTACAGGTGGGACCATGGTCTAGTAGGTATGGGTAACGGATGTAACTCACCCATAGACCGTGTCTTGGAATTCTTGGACCTGGCACAAGTGTTGCACGCAGTCACAAAAGCCTGAACATCCCTGGATATCGATGGCCACCAATAATTCCTAGAAACTAACTCCTTAGTGGCATTGATACCAGGATGTCCACTTAAAACAAAGTTATGGCACTCACCCAGCAGTCGCAAACGCAAATAAGCCGGCACAAATAATTTATCATTGAGGGTACCAGCGGGAGCCAGATGTTGTCCTGCCGAAATTTCAACGGTTAAATCAGACGAAGTAGCAGCCATGGTGATGTCAGCTGGCAGGATGGACTCAGGAGGAACCTCAGGAGGCTGACACGCCTGAAAACTTCGTGACAAGGCGTCTGCCTTAGTGTTCTTGTTTCCGGGCCTAAAGGTAACACAAAAATCAAAACGAGTAAAGAACAAAGCCCACCTCGCCTGTCTAGGATTTAAACGTTTGGCCGATTCCAAAAACAAGAGATTTTTATGATCCGTGAGGACCGTAATACGGTGTAATGCCCCTTCCAAAAAATGACGCCACTCCTCAAATGCCCACTTAATTGCTAGTAACTCCCTATTAACTATATCATGATTCCTCTCAGCAGGAGAGAATTTGCGGGAGAAGAAGGCGCATGGCTTCAGATTAGTTAAGGTGGAAGAACCCTGGGACAGTACTGCCCCTACACCATCCTCAGATGCATCCACCACTTTAACTTCACCCCCTGTATGTTGGCAGTGCAAGATCTCTGGCCCGAATTCATTTAACCCCTTAAAAACATCAGTTACTTATTCAAATCAGTGAAAAGTGCCTGTCTGCCCACTTTGATGCCAGTTTTCATGCCCAGAACCTGTTCGGGCCAGGCTGATCTTCACTGTATCTGATGCGGGGTTTCTCCCTCTGTATGTTGGCAGTGCGAGATCTCTGGCCCGAATTCATTTAACCCCTTAAAAACATCAGTTACTTATTCAACTCAGTGAAAAGTGCCTCTCTGCCCACTTTGATGCCAGTTTTCATGCCCAGAACCTGTTTGGGCCAGGCTGAACTGTAGTCTATCTGATGCAGGGCATCACCCTTTGTAAGTTGGCAGTGCAAGATTTCTGGCCCGAATTCATTTGCTTCCTTAAATCACACTTTCTTTGTGCACACTTTGATGCCCATTTTGTGCCCATCTTTTTTATTTTCATGCTGCTTTCAACTGACCCACAGTCACAGACAGCACTTCCTGATAGAGTCAGTTCGGCATGACTGAACTCCTGCTCCTTGTAAAGTTTCTCTTCTGGGTGCTCGGCCAGCCAATCAGCAGCAGGCTCTGACAGAACTTATGCTGGTTGGGTAAGGGGAGAGGAGGGCCCAGTGAAGCACAAGGGGCTAGGGAAGCTGTGAGTGTGCAGCTGGTAGGCAGGGGCTGAGGACTCAGGACAGTGGAAAGCCATTGTATTGTAATTAGGGGACGGGGCCTATCTTCCACGCCGGGCCCCCTTCCCCCACGAGCCCCATAGAAGCTGCGTGGTCTGCCTATATTGGAGGTACGCCACTGCCTGGAAGAGAAGGAGCAGGGAGCCGGCACTGGGAAGCAGATAAATCATCTTTTTCCCCGTTTTTGCACAACCCCTTTAAGCACTGACTTTGCCCCACCCAGCCCCTCACTTCCTCAAGCTTTCCCTGAACAACATCCCTAGTATTCTACACAATTCTTTTTCTTTTCTTTCTCTAGACTGTACCTGTTATACTAGAATACTAGTGCTTGAGACTGTATACTGTCTAAGATCATTTTCTGGTAATAGAAAAAAGGTTTGTACAGCACCTTGCTCCAAATGTATCACCAGGATGCATGTCCTATTCGGGGTCCAGTCCAAGAACTCCAATGCCATACAAATAGAAAGATGACAGCATCCTCTTCTTATGCTGAAAATGTGCTTTTATTGCATCACAACCTCCAAAACACGTGCGACGTTTCGGCTCCCACTCAGCCTTTGTCAAGCATTGGAGGTTGTGATGCAATAAAAGCACATTTTTCAGCATAAGAAGAGGATGCTGTCATCTTTCTATTTGTAAGATCATTTTCTGTCAGACACTGTATATCCGTCACCCTCATTAGCAGCTTAACCCAGAAGGGCATTCTGCTCGTTCTGCACAGGCACCTCACCACCTCGCTTGTTGCCATACTGATTGGCTGATCCAGGCTGTCTGTCGGCTTACAAGCCCCCCCCCCCACTTCCTCCTAGGGTCATGTAAGCATCCTTCATCTTCCTCCCTCGTGGTTTTTCCTGGTAACATATGCTGTAAAATGGTACTGAGTGCACTGAAGCAAAACTAAAAAGCTTCAAATTATTTAGAACTCTGTTCTGTATGAATTGATTCACTCATCCTTAATATAAAGCAAAGGTTATTAATATATATTAAGTTCCTCTATTATCTATTATCCCAGGATCACTAGAGGGAGCCCAAAGCCAAGAGATACAATACATTAATTGGTCAGACCAATTATCACAGCCCCAGGAGAGAAAGTATATGAAACAAGAAACTTACAGTAAGTCTGGAAGAGCTGTTTAGCTTGAATAAGCCGCCTTACTTACCAGATAATCAGAGGGCAGATGCTGGTCTGTAGAGCACACTCAAATAATTCGCTGCCAGAAGTTAATAATCATCACCACTAGTCAAGTGCACATGTTCCCGCATATGCACAGTCCATTCAGTTCCCCTAAACCAAGGATGAGTAAACCTTTTGAGATTTATTTCAGGTTTGCTTAATTTTTGAAAAAGTTTGGGTTTGACCCAAACTGATTCTACGTAGCAAGTGTAGGGAGCTCACAGAATAGAGCACAGCCCTCTATAACCAACTAACTATAATAATAAAATGTTTACACCTTTGGCCGGCTCTCAAATACTTCGTATAAATTTAATATAGTAACATAGTAACATAGTTTGTAAGGCCGAAAAAAGACATCTGTCCATCCAGTTCAGCCTGTTTTCCTACAAGTTGATCCAGAGGAAGGCAAAAAAAACCCCTGTGAGGTAGAAGCCAATTTTCCTCACTTTAGGGGGAAAAATTCCTTCCTGACTCCAATCAGGCAATCAGAATAACTCCCTGGATCAACGACCCCTCTCTAGTAACTATAACCTGTAATATTATTACCCTCCAGAAATACATCCAGGCCCTTCTTGGGCTCTTTTATTGAACTTACCATTACCACCTCCTCAGGCAGAGAGTTCCACAGTCTTACTGCTCTTACCGTAAAGAATCCTCTTCTATGTTTATGTACAAACCTTCTTTCCTCCAGACGCAGAGGATGTCCCCTCGTCACAGTCACAGTCCTCGGGATAAATAGATGATGGGAGAGATCTCTGTACTGACCCCTGATATATTTATACATAGTTATTAGATCTCCCCTCAGTCGTCTTTTTTCTAAAGTGAATAACCCTAATTTTGATAATCTTTCTGGGTACTGTAGTCCACCCATTCCAGTTATTACTTTAGTTGCCCTCCTCTGAACCCTCTCCAGCTCTGCTATGTCTGCCTTGTTCACAGGAGCCCAGAACTGTACACAGTACTCCATGTGTGGTCTGACTAGTAATTTGTAAAGTGGCAGGACTATGTTCTCATCATGGGCATCTATGCCCCTTTTGATGCAACCCATTATCTTATTGGCCTTGGCAGCAGCTGTCTGGCACTGGCTTCTACAGCTTAGTTTGCTGTTCACTAAAATTCCTAGGTCCTTTTCCATGTCAGAGTTACCCAATGCTTTACCATTTAGTATGTACTGGTGACTTGCATTATTCCTTCCCATATGCATAACCTTACATTTGTCAGTGTTAAACCTCATCTGCCACTTTTCTGAGCCTCCAGTCTATCCAGATCCTGCTGTAGCAGTGCACTGTCCTCCTCTGTGTTAATTACTTTACACAGTTTAGTGTCATCTGCAAAAATTGATATTTTACTATGCAAACCTTCTACAATATCATTAATAAATATATTGAAGAGAATAGGACCCAATACAGACCCCTGTGGTACCCCACTAGTGACAGTGACCCAATCTGAGTATCTACCGTTTATAACCACCCTCTGTTTTCTATCACTGAGCCAGTTACTTACCCACATACAGACATTTTCTCCCAGGCCAAGCACTCTCATTTTGTATACTAACCTTTTATGTGGTACCGTGTCAAACGCTTTGGAAAAGTCCAAATATACGACATCCATTGAGTCGCCGCAGTCAAGTCTAGAACTTACCTCCTCATAGAAACTGATTAAATTGGTTTGACATGACCGATCCCTCATAAAGCCATGCTGATACGGAGTTATTTGCTTATTTTCATTGAGGTACTCCAAGATAGCATCTCTCAGAAAACCTTCAAACAGTTTACCCACAACAGAAG
Source organism: Rhinella marina (assembly GCA_900303285.1). Lineage (NCBI taxonomy): Eukaryota > Metazoa > Chordata > Amphibia > Anura > Bufonidae > Rhinella > Rhinella marina. The sequence continues at coordinate 11,590 of ONZH01013289.1, forward strand.
TTAAACTTACCGGCCTATAGTTTCCGGGCTCTGTTTTTGGACCCTTTTTGAATATTGGCACCACATTTGCTATGCGCCAATCCTGTGGAACACTCCCCGTCAGTATAGAGTCCTTAAATATCAGAAATAAGGGTCTGTCGATGACATTACTTAATTCTCTTAGGATACGGGGGTGTATGCCATCCGGTCCTGGTGATTTGTCTATTTTAATATTTTTAAGACGTTGCTGTACCTCTTCCTGGGTCAGAGAGGAAACTTTTAAAGGGGAATTTACTTTTATACTCTGCATTTCATCTGACAGTTTATTTTCCTCAGTGAATACAGTGGAGAAAAAGTTATTTAGTAGCTTCGCTTTCTCCTCATCGCTCTCTGAAACTCCCCCCTCATTACTCTGTAAGGGGCCGACACCTTCAGGTTTATACTTTTTAGTATTTATATAATTGAAGAACATTTTAGGGTTAGTTTTACTCTCTTTGGCGATTAATCTCTCGGTCTCTAGTTTGGCTGCTTTTATTTGTCTTTTACATATTCTATTTTTTTCCTTAGTTTTTTGGAGCCCAGGACCGCCCACCTCATTAATATTCACTTTACTGCTTCCAGCAGTGAATCTCCGTCATCGTTCTAATCCCGCGCAGGCGCAGTACCTAAAGCGGTCTGCGCCCGTGCGGTCTGCGGGCATCGGCCTCAGAGAAGCTACTGCGCCTGCGCGGGATTACAACGATGACGGAGCTTCACTGTATCGGCGTGACCGGGCTCCAACGGCGCTGGGCACATCCCCTTGGGCTCCTTATGTAAGTGATTGGCATTTCATAAAAAACGTTTTTTTTTACCATCAAATCATCAACTATGATCTATAATAATAACGTTTTTGAGATCCCCATGCTCAGCTGAATCCAGTAGTATGATTACCTTAATAGGCAAAATCGTGGTGACAGAATCCCTGTAAGTCCAATTCATAAAGTGCAGTAGTTCCTTCCTCTTATATTCAGTTAATGTACAATATAATTGATGCCACTTTTGCTTATTTAATACTTAGTTTCCTAAAATCACTGTGATATAGTTACTTATTATAGTGTGAGAGAGGCGCTCTATCGGGCAGCATAAAAATTGTTGCGCTTCCACACTGCTTGCCAATACCTCAGTTCTATCATGGCCAGTGCTGGATAGGTAAATTCACGTCTTGTTTGCTTTGCGTGTTGTTCTGTTTCTCTCCCCTCTGTCTCCTGCAGATCGCTGGGGCTTGCAGTCACTGTTCGCGCTTGTGCCGGCATGTTTGTAGTGCATGCGTGGTATGAATCTCGGGGCGCCAATCTCCACTACTTTATCGTTTCACGGAACAGGTGTTCAAAAATGTATATTTCCAATAACGCAATTTGCTTTTTATATACCAGACACGTTTCTGAACTGTAATAGTCCTTCCTCAGTGGTAAAAATGCTATAAAATGAGGGACATATTGCTCCTTATATGGAGCCCATGTAACAACAAAGACCTGGACTGTGAATTTTGTCTTGCTTTCTGTTCATACATTGTGATACTGTTCCCTTCCTACTTTTCTTAATCACATATTCAAATACTTGCATTCACTATAGTATTGCGTTCTAATGCTACATATACTGTAAAGCTTAGCATAGATATTTGAAATCTATATATAATAATAAAAATAAATAAATAATGACAAGGTAAATAGCATAAATAAACGATATACAGTAAACAGCCCCATAATTGATGGTAATAGGAGCCAGTGGGAGGATGCAGGACATGTCGATGTACTGGTAAACAGCCTGGCATCAACATGTCGTGTACACCTACCACCGGTCCACTTATAGGAAGACAAAGATTTCTAATTCTGAATTGAGGCCCGAAGGCACCAGTGAGCCCAAACTAAAAGATTATTTTAGATTCATATCTTGACATCTTGGATATAAAGTCACCTCCTCTCTTTCTTCACAGATTGAATTGCTGCAAACTTCAAACCTGCTGGATCACTTGCATGATGTAGTTTGAAGTGGTTTGATAATGTGTGTTTTTCATATCCTTTTTTTTATGTTGTTAGTATGTTCAGACACTCTGGTTTTTAGTGCTCTCCCAGTACAGCCTATGTACTGTTTAGCACATGGGCACTCCAGGATATATATTACTCCCTCATTGTTACAGTTAGTTTCCTCATTCAGTTTTCTCATAATTTCTCACTCAAATGTGTTTACTTTAGATATTACTCTAGTCGTCTTCCTATTAAACTTTGTGGTACTGCAGTTACTGCATGTACCACATCTGTAGAACCCCTTTAACATGCTCCATGGTGTTGTTAGAAATCTTTCTTTTGTTTTTCTTATAGTTGGCGCTATCATAATCTTAAATTCTTGTATAAACAATGGGTGGTTTTTCTGGTAGAGTTGTCCCTAAGAACTTGTCTTCACATAATAGGTGCCAATATTTATGAATTATTGCTGAGATTTTTTTTTATATTCCACATTGAATGGCAGTACTATTTTCGATGTTTCTTCCACCTTATCATTCTCTTGTTTTGTGTTTTGGAAAAAAGTTACTTAATGACTCAGTGGTACATTCAGCAACCACCGAGGTAGGTGGCAACTAGAGTTTAAAATAAAACTCAAAAATTATGTGTTAACATAGACAGAATGCTTGCCTATATTTATACATGTACAGGTGATAATTGTCAGAAGAAAAAGTTGCTTGTTATGAGCAAGCCTAGAAAAATTTAGAGCAGAAGGAGTAAGGTGTGGAAAGATAGGGAAAGGTAGTGGCATTTGGCAGCAACAGTAGTGGAAGTTTATGAGTATTAGTTGTGGCAGATGCGTAGAGTTAATAGTAGTGGCAGTAGGGGATAAGCAGCGAGGAGTATCAGCCATGGCGGAGGCGGCAGCAGCAGCATTCATATGGTACATGCTGGCAGGCAGGCAAACAGAGGCAGTGGCATGATAGCAGCAGCATGATGGTAACAGCAGATGTATGGAACATGATCGTAGCCAGACAACATGATGGTAGGAAGGCAAACAGTGACAGTGGCAATAGTGGCAAGATGGGGCACTGTCAGCAAGGTTAGATCTATTCATTGACCTCAGCTGGAAGAATGTGAAAATCCTCCCAGGTCCATGCCTGGTTCATTTTGACAAAAGCAATGTTTTGGACACTTGCGAAGGACAACTTGGTCTTTTTGGCTGCCACCACGCCTCCTGCTGCGCTTAAAACAGGGGTGGATTTACCATAGACCGTACAGGGAAATTCCTGATGGGCTGATGCCCATAGGGCCACCTGGGCCACCCTTACCACCAGCTGGGTACATAACAATTTGATGCTCTCGGCACTTTAATCAGTTGGCGGCTGCAGGTTGCCTCCTGATTTCAACTGTAGGAAAGTGATATAGTTAAATACTGTCATGTGGGTGGCAGTATATTATGCTGCACTGTTGTATTTGGTTCTGCACTGTGGTATTTGGTTCTGTTGGGGCAATATTTTGTGCTACACTGTGGTATTTGACTCTGCTGGGTCAGTATATTGTGCTGCACTGTGGTATTTGGTACTGTTGGGGCAGTATTTAGTGCTGCACTGTGGTATTTGGTTCTGTTGGGGCAGTATTTTGTGTTGCACCGTAGTATTGCTGGCTCTGCGTACTTGTGTTTCCCCACCCTCTATCAATTTGAACTCGCCTACAATATGGGGCCACATTTAGCTTTTTTTTTCCAGGACCACTTTAACTTCCCAGTCCTTCCCTAGCTGAGATGCTGGAGGCTGGCCAAGACAGAAGACAGAGAGCATAGTGGGCCAGTTCGGGCTACTGTTCTAGTATGCCAGCCCAGAAGTCCATGAGGTCAGGGAACAGGGTATGTGTCTGAGACAGGGCAGAGTCCAGGTAGGACTGAACCTGGGCATTGGGTCTTTGCTGACCTGCCTCAGCCTGGTACGCCACATGAAAAAAACAATTTTATCATAATGAGGAGACTGAACTTGCTTTTGCTGTGGCTTCTTCTGCTTGTGGCAATTCAGAGGGCCTTCCTTTCAGACATGCTGTCTGCTCACTGAAAGCTACACAAGAGGTGTACACATTGTTTCCTAGTAACAAAGCAATTTGGCCACCCCTTTTGGTAGGAAGAAAACACTTCTCCATTTTGCTTTAATAGTGAGAGTCTAAAAGCATGTCTGTCTAGTAATCATCATACTGTTTGATATGAATGATACACTTGTCAGTGAATAATGAAGCAAGCATACAACTTGCCATTCTGGCCAGCGTCCCCAAGCAGCCAGTTGTTTCAGGCTCTGCCACCACTAAGACGATTGGGTGTTGTGGCCAGCGTCATTGTCATCATCATCCTTCTGCTCCTCCACCTCCTCATCCTCCTCCAGTGGCTGCTCCTCATTCTCTTCCATGGGAGGTTCTCCTTGTGGGTCCCCAACAGCTACAGGGCGGCCCGCAAGATACGTTTGGTTTCTTCTACCATTGTCCCTTGTTGAATGTACAGGCCTCCCAGAGTGTTTAGCTTGGAGGACACATGGGGACAATGACACCTTGTTAGGGTAAATTTTTGGAATTTGTTGCCTCTCTTCCCGCCTTTCCTATGGGTCTGTTTCCCATGTCTGTTTTCCCGCCTTTTTTTTCAGAAAATTACCTCAAGTGAAGTCAACTTCAGATTGGTCCGGTTTAAGCTGGTTCAGAAGAAGATGTACAGTGAGTCAAGCGAGGTTCCTGATTGGTTGTTACCCGTTGCTGAGGGAGATTTCCAGTGATTTGATTTGTTGTGGGAAGCTTCTCCCCTTTATATTGCAGGTTCGGAGGGACTTCGTGGCCAGTTGAAGAAGATTTTGACAGCGCTGGATCCAGGATGAAAGATCTGCTCTGTCAGCTCGTCGAGAGAGCAGAGTCTGCCGGTGTTGAAGACTGGCTGAGGACCTGCCTGAGGATGACACCTCTGCCGCCGCCACTTCAGACATCGCCGCGAAGTTCATCCCTGAGATCGCTGCTGCCGCCACCTGATGAAGAGAGGGAGCCGGAAGATGTGAAGAGAGCCATGCCGGAGCTACGCGACGAAGAACCAGCAGGAAGCCAGTGCCGGGAGGAGGAGTTGTCAGCACTCGCTTGCAAAAGAGCTCGTAGGGCTAGGAGCGCTTATACTCCTCCCTCAGAGTTGGGGCGCCGGCGCAGCAACAGAGAAGATCATCATTCTGCAGGTTCCAGACGGAAGTCCTCCAGGACCAGCGAGAGCAGAGTACAGAGCGGCGGAGCGCTCTGTACAGCAGCAGCCAGCACCAGCAGAGGGCAGTGTCATCGTCAAGCTGCCAGTAAGGATGTCCAGCCCATCAGTCTCCAGGGAGCCCAGGATGAAGCTTTAGGGCGACCTATTGAGAGGCTCCCACCTCCTATGGTTGACCTGTCTCCAGGCCCCCTAAGAAGACCATCTCCACAGTCAGCCGCAGCCTCTGTTCAAGTCCAGGAGGGTGAGAATGTCAATGTTGTGTCAATGTCTGATTCAGCTTTGTTGGCTGGTTTGGTTAAGTTGCTAGTAGAAGCTACTGGCAGGCAAGGGGTTAATTCTGCTTCAGATGTCTGGAGCTCTAATTTAGTTCAGTCTGTTAAGCCGCCTAGTGTGGAGAGTGGCTGCGTTCTGCCTAGTATGGAAAAAGGCGCTGGTGTTAAGGAGGCTTGTTTTAAAGAGGCGCTAGGTTGTAAGGTGTCGCCTCTGGGTTTTCATTTGAGTGCTAATGTCAAGGAACGTATTTGGCGGATGGAATATGTAGAGTTAATGTCGTTATTGCCATCTGCCAAGGACTACGTGGTTAAAAAAGATGAGAAGGTTGATGATGAAAGAAAACGTTTTCTACCCAGGTCATTTAATAATTGGCTTCAGGCCTTTTGTATTTATTCTGTGGTACTGGGTGAGAAACATTCTGAACTGTGCTCAGGTTTATTTCAACAGCTAGATATAATTATTGAGGCATATCGTAATTTTGGCGGAATGGCTTGGTTTCAATATGACGAGACATTCCGTCAAAAGCTGGCTGTCCACCCATGTCTTAAATGGGGAGTGAAGGGCATTGGTTTGTGGGTGAATTTGATGCTGCTGCAAAAGGCGGCCCCAATTAAATCATCCAATCCCTCACAAACCAATATGAGGAAAGGTGTGTGCTTCGCCTTTAACGAATAAAACCTGTAAATGGTTAAATAATTGTCACTTTAAACATGAATATCCCTTTTCTGCCGGTTCACACCCCATGTCACGTTGCTTCAAAAGGAATTCCCAATCAGGTCAGCAGTAGAGATGAGCGAATCATCCAAAATTAGCTTCGGCGAATAATCGATGAATTTCTGACAAGATTCGTTCTTAATACGAATTTATTTGGTCGTATTTGCCTGAAAAAATAATCGTTGTTTTGCGAACATTCCTTCAAAAATTATGAACATACAGTCAGCTTTGATAAAAGTACATAATAGGTAAGCATTAGCGTACAAAGTACGTACAAATCCGTAGCGTGTTATTGACTCGCAATTGCGTCATACGAGGCCAGGCCGCGGCGTACAGTCTTTAGAGGCAGTCCATATGAGGTAGAAAAGTAAGGTGCTAGCTATCTGGCTAAGTGCATAATTCATCAAAAAAAAACTCTGTACAATAAGTGCATAATAGGACACATTGCAGTACCTGAAAAAGAATGCACATAATGGGGTAAAGTGCTTGAATGTTGCTGAACCTGTAAAAACATTATTGCTAAAATACAGACACAATAAGTAACAATATGCAAATCAAAAACCACAGAGACACCATCACGTGTCTCAACAATGGTCAAAACTAGCCAGGCCTTTCACCGGGAAGGAACAACCAAGGGAAAGACAGTCTCCAAGAGGAAACCACCTATGCCAAAGCATGGTATCCATCCACAGACAGCTGTTTCGAAGTATTTGCCCCTCATCAGTGTGGAGTAGGAATCTGGCTAGTGGGAGCAATGCCTAGTAGAAGACCATTTAAGAAAAGATGATTGACCTCAGGGAGATCAACCATCATCACCACAGAGACACCATCACGAGTCTCAACGTTGGTGAATCTAAAACAAGGCTCCCTGGGAATGCTTTGGCATAGGTGGTTTCCTTTTGGAGACTGCCTTTCCCTTGGTTGCTCCTTCCCGGTGAAAGGCCTGGCTAGTTTTGACCATCGTTGAGACACGTGATGTGTCTCTGTGGTTTTCTTTTTGATTTGCATATTGCTTTTCCCAGGGAGTCTTGTTTTAGATTCACCAATGTTGAGACTCGTGATGGTGTCTCTGTGGTGATGATGGTTGATCTCCCTGAGGTCAATCATCTTTTCTTAAACAATAAGTAACAAGACATAATTATGCAAGCATTTTAGTGCAATTTCACATTTGCAAGCATCAAAGGCTCAGAACTTCTGGTTCCGGCCCCAGCCTGATCTAGAGCAATCCTCAGAAAACAAAGTGATTATCGCGGAGATTTCCCCCAAGACAAGGCGGAGAGGAGTGTGAGTGTGCTCCGGTGACTAAATGGAGCGATACATGCCGAAAAAATCGAACAAACCTGCATCGGGATCTGCGCGCCCCAAGACAATGCGGTGCAACAAAATGGTGCCGGATTCTCCGGTGGCCTCACAGGCTTCTGTAGGGCAGACACAGGAGGAATCGGAGATATCTGACCTGGAGGAGGAACCACAAGTCAAGGTAGACTATAAAAAGCTGGTGGAGTTAGTGGCCAGACAGATGGCACCAGATATATCTGAAACGCTGGCGCGCACGGTGGCGAACACATTACAAGGCCTGCAGAAAGAATTGCAGGAACAGGGCCAGCGGATCACAGCAATGGAGGGAGAATCTTAACTGCTGAAAATGATGCCGATTACGCTCTCATTAAGATACAAGATGTGCTGCGGGAGAATCAGCTCTTATGGGCAAAGGTTGATGATCTTGAGAACAGATCTCGCCGTAACAACTTACGGATCCTGAATGTCCCTGAATCAGTACCAGCGGGGGAGCTGCGCAACGTTTGTGAAAATCTTTTGCCCTCCACATTGAGACTTGACAATAAATGTAAGGTGGAAAGAGCTCACCATATAGGCCCCTTCCGACCTCAAGGCCCTTCCACTGACGTCGCAGATGAAGTACCTGGAGCGGTAAGCAGGCCGCGTCCCGTAATGGTACGCTACTTGGATTACACAGATAAAGCAGCCATCTTGAAAGCGTATCAGCAACTCAAGGCACCCATTGTCTTGTTCAACACCAAGATTCTGGTTTTTGCTGACTATTCAGCTGAGGTCACCAAAAAGAGAAGAGCCTTTTCTATGATCTGTTCCACTTTATTCAAGAAACAAGTCAAGTTTCTGCTTCAATATCCGGCGATCTTGAGAGTATACGAGGGTAATGGGGGATCGGCAACATATTAAACTCCTGAGGAGGCAGCAGGACTATTGGATTCCAGGGACTTTAACATCAGCTCTCCAAACAGACAAGCACCAACACGTGGCCATGACTGGATACGGGATACCAGAGAGGTGGAGAACCGTCCTTCAAAATAGAAGAAACCGGAGCAGAGCGAAAGAAGGGATTTTCCTCCCTGATGGAACTTTGTGATGTATAATGTTCTTTTATGAAGAGTTAGAGTTATATGACTCTGCAGGTATAACCTGGTTGTGTTATGTTATAAAACAGGAGGATTTTCTTAGAGTGGGGGAGATAAGCAGGGAGAGGATTCAGATTATTCAAGGTTATTTATCTTATTGAAGGTTGGGCTGGGGGGGACTGTGCTCATTTTCTGTATTATGGGAAGAAGTGAAGTCAAAAAGTTGATTTGGAGGAGGAGAAAGGGCTTGGGAATAGAGAGGTGGGAGAAGTATTTCCGATTTTGCTTTGCTGTTGGTTTGGAGGGGATGGCTGGGGGGGTAAAGGGATAGTTTATAAGAGGGATCCTGTTGTCTCATGCCAGTTAGTTAATAAGGGACTGCTTAAAGGTCGTCTTAAACCTGGGAAAACACCTTTCACTGAGCTAGCATGCAGATAATCTCCTGGAATATTAAGGGGTTAAAGTCCCCGCAAAAACATTCTCTTATTCTGAATCATCTAAAATGACTAAAAGCGGACGTGGCCATGCTCCAGGAGACGCATCTGCTGAGGGAGAATTTTATAAGAATGCAAAAACAGTGGGTGGGAAAGGTGTTGGGGACCCCGGCAGAAAATGGCAAGGCAGGGGTGATATCTCTGTTACATAAACGTTTGCAAGCTCAAGTACTAGGGACTGATCACGATGAGGAGGGCCGCATGGTGAAATTGCTTCTTGACACCTCGATCGGTAATATCAGTTTATATAATTTGTATGGCCCCAATGGGTCTAACCAGGCTTTTTTCTCCAAAATTACATCCCAGCTGGTAAATGATCCGGTCCGACTTAAAATAGTTGGAGGTGACCTTAATACGGTAGTCCAATCTTGGGAAGATAGACGGGGTGGTGGGAGATCAGGGGTACCATCAAGACCGAGAGATAATGTCTTAAATGCCTTTTTGTCCACGAATGAGCTGATCGACATTTGGAGAAAAGAGCATCCTGATGCACGAGAGTACACCCACTATTCGCATGCTGCAAACTCATGGTCATGAATTGACTATTTGCTGGTCAGCCCATTGTTGGAGAAAAGGGTGGTGGCTAAGGGGTATTGAAGATCTGGTTATTTCCGACCATGCCCCGATTTGTGTAGATCTTTGTGACAAGACATATACGGGAGCGGAATATATATGGCGGTTTCCGGGATGGCTATATGAAGATGAGGATTTCAAAGATATGTTGCAGGAGTGGTGGTTTGAATTTGCATCGGACAATGTTGATCATAGGGACAGGGCAACGTTATTCTGGGAAACCTCAAAGGCAGTACTTAGGGGCAAAATTATCTCTCATTTAATGTATAAAAGAAAGGCTAGTCAAAAACAATATGAGATCGCCAGTGCAGCCCTCAGGGATAACTATACAAAGTTTACGAGGGATCCGACTCAGGAGCATAAGATTGCCTGGGTTACTGCGAAAGTAGCTTTTGAACAAGCATTGGCAGACAAGAGAGTAGGGCCTATCAAGATCCAATTTTTAGTTGGCATAAAGGGCATAATGGGCTCTGCAAGACCAAGGATAAACCAAGTAGATTTAGCGGGAGGACATTGTGAAATCAGCAATAATATGCTTTCTGGGGTCAATCAGTCACTCAAATAAAAGGCATGAGTGTCATTGTTAAAAAGGACATAAAGTATGTAGTTAGCACAGTTCTATGACAGCCTCCTGGTCGTCTCTATAGCTCTGAGCCTTTTATTTAATGATATATTCTCCAGACAAAGGGAGGGGCGTAAGCAAGCCTAATAATGTAATTCTTCTTGTACTCCAATGTTTGATTGGCAAGCTCATGCATCTGCTCCTGCCTGAGAAGGATAGCTCGTGTGAAAGAGTACAGCGCCATCTTAGATGTTAATCACAAATGAATACTTTTATGCAACTTATAAAGACACAGTATTAAGTAAAAGATAGATAAATTAAAGCACACTTGTTTAGCTATCACATTATCCAGTATGAATTACTCATGTGGAGACTGGAATCAGTGCTAAATATTCATTAAGTCCAAAACTCGCCATGAAATAAACCCAAGAAATAATGACATTGCTGTCTATTTAAGCCTGTATCAGGGGACAACTTTGATAAGCAAAAGGCGAGTGACTTTCTGGGCCGACTCTCCCTTCCTAAGTTATCGACAGAACAAGAAACATCACTAAACGCCCCTATATCGTTATCTGAAGTGCAGGGAACAATTGGAGCATTACCAACGGGCAAAACACCAGGCCCGGATGGGTTTTCTGGGGAATATTATAAAATGTTAAAAGACCATTTAGCTCCCATTTTGGAGAAATGGTACAATGAGCTCTTACAAGGTCAGCCATTGTCTGATGTGGCAAATTTGGCACACATTTTTCTACTACCGAAGCCAGACAAGGATTTAACTAACCCTGCGTCCTACCGTCCGATTTCATAAATAAATGTGGATATAAAAATAGCTTCTAAAATTATGGCAAATAGATTGAGCCATATCCTCCCTTCTTTGGTGGGTAATCATCAAGTGGGTTTTGTGCAAGGTAGATCAGCATTAACTAACATCAGAAAGGTCCTGGCGGTGTTGGACGAGGTGAGGACTCGCCCTGGAGCCCACTCTCAGCCAGCCCTATTAGCTTTGGATGCAGAAAAAAATTTTGACAACATATTGTGGGGCTGGCTGGGAGTGGTTGGATTACATGCAGTTTTCAGGGAAATTCCGCACATTTATTGCTGGACTATACCAAAGACCGGTCGCTAGAGTAAGTGCAGGAGGATTGCTTTCGGACCCCTTCCCTTCCCTCTGAGAAAAGGAACACATCAGGGTTGCCCTCTTTCCCCATTGCTCTTTAATCTTCCACTGGAGCCTTTGGCTATATATTTGCAGCAGGAGAGGGAGATTACCGGGATAGCGGTGGGGAGGGAGAAGGTGAAATTGGCAGCATTCGCGGATGATATTTTATTTGTTTTTGGCTAATCCAACTAAAGATCTGGGGAGAGTTTTTGGGATTTTAGAGGAGTTTGGGAGGGTGTCTGGCTTCCGAATTAATGCATCTAAAAGTGAATTGCTATGTTTAAAAGCCAACCTGTCAACAAGGGAGAGGGCGGAGGTGGGACCAACGGTCGCCTTGGCAAGGACATCTATAACTTATTTGCGGATTTTGGTTGGCAAAACACCAGAATCCCTATATCATCTCAATTATCCACAGCTATTTAGGAAAATTGAGAAAGAACTAAAAGGATGGGAAAGGCTACCACTGTCTTTATTGGGACGGTGTTACCTAATAAAAATGATTTCTTTTGCCAGACTGTTGTATCCCCTTCAGACGATCCCCTTGCTTCTCACTCACAGGGATGTGGATAAACTACAAAGGATGTTTTCGGGATTCATACGGAGGAGGAGGAGGCCACGAATATCTATGGCAAAATTATCCTTGCCCAAAGCTGAGGGAGGAGTGGGTTTCCCACATTGCCGGGGTTACAATTTAGCATGTTTGATGCGCCATGTGTCTGATTGGTTTAACCATTCCACCCATCATTCCAACTATGAGTTGGAGAGCCAGTTAGCTAGACCATGGCAACTGGCCTCATTGTTACATATCCCTTACTCAAAACTTCCAATAGAGGTGAAACAATGTCTGGTCCTTAAAGATACTATAGCAGCCTGGAAGGAGGTGAGACGTAGGTTTAAGTTGTCTTACCAGATAACTAAACATATGCCCCTGTGGGGGAACCCCGCATTTCCTCAAGGTCAAAATAACAGAATGTTTGAGAAATGGAAGATAGGAGGAATCAGAACATTACGAGACCTGTGGCACTTGGGGGAGCATCGGTGGTTAACAATATCAGAACTACATGAGCAATTTAAGGTACAATTAACTGATTTCTTGTCTCTTTCTCAGGTCAAAGCATATTGTTATAGTCAGTTAAGGGACCAGTCTGGGGAACTCCGTGACAATGACTTTGATGACTACATAAAAGGGGGACAGGTGAACCGATCTATTATGTGGCTATATAGGGGTCTCCTTCCGTGTCTATTGGAATTGCCACCCCAAAAGCTCTTCAAAACGTGGAGTGAGATTTTAAATGATAATGAGTTACCAAGGAAGATAGTGGAGGGTATGGGTAGACTAAATAGAGCGGTTATAAGTGAGCAGTGGAGAGAATCACACTTTCGTTTTATTCACAAGGCAATATATTCCTTTGATATTCCGCCACATCCGGCTGTTCCAGATAGGATACTGGCCTGTCCCAAATGCTCATTACCGGCAGCAGATTTATATCATTGTATGTGGCAATGTACAGCGAGTGTTGCTTTTTGGAACTCGGTGCAGCAATATATTAAAGAGGTATGGGAGATTGACTTACCTTTATCGCCACAGATACTATTGTTCTATACAAGTCCTGAGACTGGTCCCGTTCCGTTAATAGTTGTGGCAGCTCTGCTGGTTGCTAAACAAACCCTACTCCAACATTGGATTAGATCGGAACCTCCCACTATACATGAGGTAATTAGTCAAATGGCTTTATATATGTACCATGATAGAACCCATGCTTTGACTCATAAAGGGACAAAGACAAAGTCTTTCTTCAAAAAATGGAAGAGATTTATTGTATCTTCTCAGGATCGTGAGGTCATACAACTAATTGTGGAACCTTTTAAACACACTGAATGGTACTTGAGAGAAGATATAGCAGGCAGATTGGGTGTACTGAGGGTGTATTAGGAAGGAAAGTTAAAAGAGCCCTACAGAAGAGGTGACCCAGGGTAGGGGACGCTGTGTATGAGAATACTGGCTTGAGACAACAGGGAGGGGTGGGTGGGGGGAAAGGGATGTTCATTTGCATTTGTTTATTTTTTATGTGAAAACACGGACGGTAAAAACTAGTCTGTGTATCAGATGTAATATGTAAAATGTGAAAAACCAATAAAGAGTTATAAAAAAAAAGGCTCAGATATACGTTTGAGTCTCTCCTCGAGTTGTGGCTGCTTGATAATAAAACACTGGAACACAGTCCAAAATGCAATTGTAATCCACGTGAGGTAATTTTGCTGGTACTGGTGGATCACCGACTGGAAGGTAAACGACCCAGCTGTGAGACTCTCTTGCAGACTTGAGATGCTCTGATATCTGGAGCGGGCGGTGGTTTGGGGAACTCGTCCCCAAAGACCATTTCTCCCCACTTGGGATGCAGTTCTTTTGCTATGCTGTTTGCTGTAAATCTGTGATCTGACTCTGGCTGGATCTTGTTCACAGCTGGCTTGAACTTGAGTGGAGGGTGGAGTAATGAGGGAGGAGTCTTCACTCCCTATACTTGCAAACAGAAAGTTCCCGGTGGGCCGGGCTGGTTTTTCCCGCTTCTGAGGGGGGAGTATCGTCATTTTCCCGCTTCGGGGGGCGTATCGTCATTTATCCGCTTCGGGGGGCCGGGCAAGAAGAATGCATACATTTCCGAATAATAATTTTTTCAACTCCGAAGCGAATCCGGATTTTGTAAGATTTGCGTCGGAGTTGAAAAAATGGAAGATTCGATACGAATCTACGAAGCGGCAAATAGATTCACTCATTTCTAGTCAGCAGCAACCAAGCACTAGGGAGGAAATTTCCAAAAGCGTTGAGTCCAGTGAGGTTGTCAGAAATGCAACCTTGGCTTGACCGTTTTCCAGATCGTCTGAAAGCTGAGCTGATTTTTAACGGTTTTCAGTTTGGTTTTGAGGTTCCACAATTTTTAGGTGTTGGTTGCTGCTGGTTGAGAATTTAAAATCGCTGTCAATGCATGAGGAAGCTTGATTTGGATAGAATTGCAGGCCCTTTTACTGTTCCTCTGTTTGAGAATTTTAGGCTTTTCCTTTGGGCATTGTGCCGAAGAAGGAGCCTGAGAATAACTTTTTGAATGACATGGTAGACAAATCAAAGGCTTCAGTTGTTTATGCTTCATTTGATAATGGTTTATCTTTGTTACGGTCGTTTGGTAAAGGAGCCTTATTGGCGAAAGCAGATATCAAATCAGCATTTCGCCTTCCGGTTTTGCCTTCCGGTTTCAATTCGTTAGGTTTTCAGTTTGATGGATATTTTTATTTTGATAAATGTTTCCGATGGGTTTTTCTTTGTCTTGTTATTATTTTGAAGCTTTTTCTTCTTTTATTCAGTGGGTTGTTGAGATTGATATGGGCATGGGTGGTGTTTTACACTACCTGGATGATTTTCTGTTTGTTGGTTTTCCTGATTCTAATTTATGTTCGGTGCTGTTAGATGGTTAGAGGGTCTTTGAACTTTGCTAGTAGAGTTATTCCTATAGGAAGGGTTTTTTTTGTAGACTTTTGTATTTTTTCCACAAGGGGTTTGAAGTCTCCAAGCTCTCATATTAGGCAGATGAAATGTTTGAAAGATGATATGCTTATTTGGCTGGAATTCTTACAGAATTTTAATGGTTCTAGTTGCTGGCAAGAAGATTTTATCGAATCAGATGCCTTGGGCTTGTTTACTGACGCAGCTGGGAGCTGTGGGTATGGTGCGTTTTGGAATGGCAGATGGTCAGCAGAGAAGTGGCCGTTGTCTTGGGTTTTGGATGGTCATACAAAAAATAGGGCTAAGCTATATGTTACGCCAGATTTAATTTTACCAGCCTAAATATTTTTCTATTTTCGCAGGTAGTCAGGTTGTGGTTTGGATTGTGGACCATTCCTTTGTTTTCTGGGCTCAGAAGAGAGCTGAGAAGAGAATTTATTCTGACAACCTATCTTTTAATTCTTCTGAACTACATATTTGGCGGGGTATTAGAGGGATGGGTTGGAAGGGTTTACTGGGAGAGATTCGCAAACTAATTTCAATATGGCCAGTTCCTAATGTTTCAGTGATTCATCTTGGGGGTAATGAAGTGGGTAGAATGAAAACCTGTGAATTGTTATGGGTAATGAAGAAGGACCTGTCACTTCTTCAGTGCATGCTGCCTCATACTACTTTGTTTTTTTTTTCGAGATAGTCCCTCGTATGTTGTGGTCTTCTAGAGAAAGTATTTTTCTTGAAAAAATATGCAGACGAGTTAACAGAGCATTAGACAAGTTTCTTCCTTTATTGGGAGGCTTTAGTTATAGACATTTAGATCTGGAGGGCTTTGCCCCTGGGCTCTACAGATTGGATGTTTCAGAAGTGGGAATTGATATTTTTAATCTCGGTCTTCAGAATATAGTTGAGAGATGGCTGCGGTGCTTTGGGGGGCCTCGCCTCTTCTAGGCTTGGGCTGTGAGGCTGTATCACTCAGCTGATGCTGAGTGGATCTTGGTCATATGAATGGTTAATATTGGTATATTTGCCTCCATGTACAGGCCTCCCAGAGCGTTTAGCTTGGAGGACACATGGGGGCAATGACACCTTGTTAGGGTAAATTTTTGGTATTTTTTCCCTCTCTTCTCCCCCCTTTCCTATGGGTCTGTTTCCCCTGTCTGTTTTCCCGCCTTTATTTTTCAGAAAATTACCTCAGGTGAAGTCAACTTCAGATTGGTCCGGTTTAAGCTGGTTCAGAAGATGTACATCAAGTCAAGTGAGGTACCTGATTGGTTGCTGCCCGTTTCTGGGGGAGATTTCCAGTGATTTGATTTGTTGTGGCTCCCGCGCCGGGAAGCTTCTCCCCTTTATATTGCAGGTTCGGAGGGACTTCGTGGCCAGTTGAAGAAGATTTTAACAGCGCCCGCCCTCCCTTTAAAATTTAATTTTGTCGCTTTGATTTATTAGCAGGGCAGTATCACTGATTTGGTTTTATGGTTATTAATTAGTTAATTTATTTAAATTATTTAATGTTATTATGTTATGAACTGCGGCCATTTCTATTCAATTAAGTTGTCGGTGTGTGTTATTTAACTATTTAGTTAATGTTAAAAGTGGTATGGTGTCATTTGCCTCCATGACTGTGAGTGTTTGTTCTAACATAAGTAGGAATTACATCGTTAAAGGAGTCGTCTCACTTCAGTAAGTGGCATTTATCATGTAGAGAAAGCTAATACAAGGCACTTACTAATGTATTGTTATTATCCATATTGCTTCCTTTGCTGGATGGATTAATTTTACTATCAGATTATACACTGCTTGTTTCATGGTTACAGACCACCCTACAATCCATCTGTGGTGGTCGTGCTTGCACAATATAGTGCAATAAAGCACTAGCTTGTGTGCGCTCCCATGGTCCCGGCCACCCAATAGGCTGATGCTTTTTCCTATAGTGTGCAACCGCGACCACCACTGATGGATTGCAGGGTGTTCTGTAACCATGGAAACAAGCAGTGTATAATGTGATGGAAAAATGAATCCAGTCCGCAAAGGAAGTAATATGGATAATAACAATACATTAGTAAGTGACTTGTATTAACTTTCTCTACATGATAAATGCAACTTACTGAAGTGAGACAACGCGCTTAATGCCGCAGTTTTCCCTACTGAAAATGTTATGGCCTCCAAAGGGCTGCAGCATGTGACAGGCATCTCTGATGAGCTGCCACTGCCTGACCTCGAAACAATACATGCTTGTTGCTGAGGCGGTCTGGTGCTTGGCAAAATCATTCAGAGCTTTACTCTGTTCATACAGATGCTTTAGCATGAAATTCCAGTGAGTTAAAACGTTGTGGAATAAGCATTCTAATGGCAGACCGTTTAGTCACTGTAAGTCGAGGAGGGTGTTCCTTACTACATAAGAATTGCTGAAATCCAAGGACAGTCTCCTGGACACCAGCACCAAGTGTTGCATGACTAGGTTAATTACGTGCGCCGTGCATGGAGTACAGTATGTGTTATTTCCCCCAGGTTCAGTGTGGCCACTATGTTGCAGCCATTGTTGATGACTGCCTTTCCCAGTCGCGGTTGGCGGGGAGTCAGCCAGTAGGATGTTTGCTACTTGTTGCGCTTTAGCAAGTGATTGGTTGTGTGGCGATTCCTGCCCAGGCAGATTAGCTCCAACACCGCATGGCAATACTTGACTTTACACATGTGATAGGAGGAAGGGGGAGTGGGAGCCATGCTCTGCCCTGCTGCTGTTGGGGACAGAAGGATGTCCATGGAAGAATAACAGCTGCTCCAGGTGTTTACCGTGACATGCACCTTGCTGCACAGCGAAAATTCCATGGAGCGGCCCACATTCTTTGCCATTTGAGAGTACAAAACAAGGATGGCTTTTTGGGATAAATAATGCAAGCTAGGTATCTTCCAGTGAGGCTTGGTGCACTCCATCAGCTCCCTGAAGGCAGCAGACACTAGTACATGGTACGCCAGCAACTAAACCACCAGCAACTTGGTTGGATGGTAATTCATTTTGTGCATTTTTGGATTGCTGGCATGTGAAGTTGTTTCCCAACCACACATTCTATTATCAGTCGTTGATGACAGAGCGGAGAAGGAATCATGCTTGGCAGAATCAGTAACTGATGATTACAATCACAAGGACACTGTACTGTAAACCTGTAATGCAAAAACAAATAAAATGATACAGGAAAGGCAGGTGTTATATTTGCATGTCACAATGATAAATGAAAACAGAAATTTATCTGTTTATCTATACCATAAAACGCATGTTGAAAACTTGTAATGTGTCCAAGAGCATGCCAAAGAAGTAATCTGTGAGAGAGAATCTCTTCAGTTTGCACCAACATTCCAGAGACTTCTATCTCCTTCATCTTTTACTTTGTCCAGGAGCCCAAGCGAGTGTCTAGCCTCAAACTATCTGAAGAGGTGTCAATGTAGGTGCTCTAGTGACTTGTGTCTGTATTGTGGTACCAAGGTACGCTATGTTCACACTTGTCCTCACAAGGAGTGACTTCCAAGTCTAGGTACCATAGGGGAGATGGCCCTTGGTGAAGACTAGCGCTCTCCAAAGTTAACCTTGCCAGTATGCCAATGAGTCCTTGTAGCTTCTACTGGGCGCGTCCCATTCTGAGAGAATTACCACACACACACTCACACACCACATGCTGCCCCACACACATGTATGTGGTGCAATATGTAGTGAATGCAGACAGGCTATTATAGCCAAGTGATAAAGTACAGGGAATATTCGCCATATTGGACGGGACTTTATCACTTGGCCTGCTGTTACACCAGTAATGGTCCCCTGCACAAATCCCCACCTCTTAGGCCCCATTCACACCAGCGCTATTTATTTCTGTTGTTCTGCTCATCTAATGGAGCAGAAAAACGAAAATAACGGAAGTGCTAGATCGGCACGTAAGGGTGGGTTTTTGTCATACGATCAACTGTGCCACACTGTGACATCCATCACCATGTTGCTACATTGTAATAATAATAATTTTTAAAAAAGTACTTTTTTTTTTGAGGATTCTGCAGGATGGGAAAGTGTACCACGTTTTTCCACCATGCAAAGTCCAGCAAAAAAATACATGTAGGCTGACATTTCTTTTTATATAGATGATATATATATAGATGTGTGTGTGTATATATATATATATATATATATATATATATATATATATAACCGGACATCTGGCCACCCTAACATCAGCCTGCCCCCTAGGGTGGCCAGAGGTCTGACCTCTGGCCACCATAGGGGCAGGCTGATGTTAGGGTGGCCAGAGGTCCGGTTTTAGGCTGGACAGTCCAGTTTTATGGCTCCCTGTCCTCCATCCGACGCAGTGCCTGGACGGACGCATGGATGTCCACCCTTTCAGTAGCTCACACTCAGACAGTTTCTCCTCCGTGTCTTCACGGAACCAGGGGGGACGTGGCCTCATGTTTAGTGGTGTGGCTTCATGGGGACCAAGGGCGCGGCTTCACGTTCAGGGGAATGACCGGTAAGGTCTGGCTTTCTGGGGTGAAGACAGTGGCCACCCTAGCTGCTGTGGAGGTCACAGTTAAAGGGGAGGGCGCTGTGGATGTTTCTGTTAAGGTGCAGGCTGCTGTGGAGGTCACTGTTAAAGGGACGGGCACTGTAGATATCTTTTAACAACACACAAACACAAACATTAAATGAAATAGATTAAATATACCCGGGCGAAGCCGGGTCCTTGAGCTAGTAGAGAGAGAGAGAGAGAGAGAGAGAGAGTAAACATATCTCTATATACATATATATAGGTGATATATATATATATATATATATATATATAAAAAAAAATAATATATATATATATATATATATATCATCTATGTATATATATCATCTATATATCATATATGCATATATATATTCATCTATGTATACATATCATTATATCATCTATATATATATATATATATATATATATATATATATATATATATACAGTGCCTTGCGAAAGTATTCGGCCCCCAGGAACTTTTCAACCTTTTTCTACATTTCAGGCTTCAAACAAAAAGATATAACATTTAAAATTTTTGGTGAAGAATGAACAACAAGTGGGTCACAATTGTGAAGTGGAACGAAATTTATTGGATCATTTAAACTTTTTTTGTAATAATAAAACTGAAAAGTGGGGCGTGCAAAATTATTCGGCCCATTTACTTTAAGTTCAGAAAACTGACTCCAGAAGTTCATTGAGGATCTCTGAATGATCCAATGTTGTCCTAAATGACTGATGAAGATAAATAGAATCCACCTGTGTGTAATCAAGTCTCCGTATAAATGCACCTGCTCTGTGATAGTCTCAGGGTTCTGTTTAAAGCACAGAGAGCATCATCAAGACTAAGGAACACACCAGGCAGGTCCGTGATACTGTTGTGGAGAAGTTTAAAACCGGATTTGGATACCAAAAGATTTCCCAAGCTTTAAACATCCCAAGGAGCACTGTGCAAGCGATCATATTGAAATGGAAGTAGTATCAGACCACTGCAAATCTACCAAGACCCGGCCGTCCCTCTAAACTTTCATCTCAAACAAGGAGAAGACTGATCAGAGATGTAGCCAAGAGGCCCATGATCACTCTGGATGAACTGCAGAGATCTACAGCTGAGGTGGGAGAGTCTGTCCATAGGACAACAATCAGTCGAACACTTCACAAATATGGCCTTTATGGAAGAGTGGCAAGAAGGAAGCCATTTCTCAAAGATATCCATAAAAAGTCTCGTTTACAGTTTGCCACAAGCCACCTGGGAGACACACCAAACATGTGGAAGAAGGTGCTCTGGTCAGATGAAACCAAAATTAAACTTTTTGGAAACAATGCAAAATGATATGTTTGGCATAAAAGCAACACAGCTCATCACCCTGAACACACCATCCCCACTGTAAAACATGGTGGTGGCACCATCATGGTTTGGGCCTGCTTTTCCTCAGTAGGGACAGGTAAGATGGATGGAGCCAAATACAGGACCATTCTGGATGAAAACCTGTTGGAGTCTGCAAAAGACCTGAGACTAGGACGGAGATTTATCTTCCAACAAGACAATGATCCCAAACATAAAGCAAAATCTACAATGGAATGGTTCAAAATAAACATATCCAGGTCTTAGAATGGCCAAGTCAAAGTCCAGACCTGGATCCAATGGAGAATATGTGGAAAGAGCTGAAATTTGCTGTTCATAAACGCTCTCCATCCAACCTCAAAGAGCTCGAGCTGTTTTGTAAGGAAGAATAGGCAAGAATTTCAGTCTCTAGATGTGCAAAACTGATAGAGACATACCCCAAGCGACTTGTAGCTGTAATCGCAGGAAAAAGGTGGCTGTCAGGACCGGCAGTCATTGCACCCGTTCTGCTGGTCCTGTCTCTGACTCTGGTGGCGAGGTGGTTGCCCGTGGTCAGGTTTCGTCCGCTATTTTGGCTGGCTCCTCCTCCAGCCGACGGTCATAAGTGCCAGGGACGTGGCTGGTGTGCACACTCGCTCGCGGCCTGTTACTGGTCGCCGGAAAACGCGAGCAATATAGTCTGTGTTTATTTTCTGATTTATCTGGTATCTTATGAGTTAAGTTTTGTTCCTTGCTTTCTCCTCCCAGTCAGCTGGTTGGGTGGGGTCTGCTAGGTATTTAAGGACTTCTAATGTAAGCCTTGCTGCCAGTGTTTGGAGTTTCCTTGCTACTACCTGGTTTGTCATTTGTGCTCTGCTATTTAGATTCTTGTTTGTTCTTTGACCCTCGGCTTGTTTTGTGACTACTCTTGGCTTACTGATTTTGTTCCTGACGTACTCTCCTGGTTTTGACGCGGCTATTTGACTATCCATTTGTTCTTGTTTATCTGTCTTGTTTGTTTTCCCTTCCCCTGCACTTTTTCTAGTGTATCTCGAGTCTTCAAGTTGTCGACTCAGGGGTTAGCCTGAGTAGGCAATAGGCAGGGAAAGGGGTTGGGATTTAGCTCAGGGATCACTTACCCCTTGTCTGTGTATCCCAACCCTGACAGTGGCATAACAAAGTATTAATGCAAGGGGGCCAAATAATTTTGCACGCCCCACTTTTCTGTTTTATTATTACAAAAAAAGTTTAAATGACCCAATAAATTTATTGTTTATAAATGTTTTATATAATGTTTTATAATATATTATATATATTGTTTTTAAATGTGTTACAGTGTAGCAAAAGCAATAAAGTCATTTTTGTACCAGAGAAATTACACTGTACATAGAAATCAAAGCGCCTTCCCTCCACAGTTCAAGTGTTGGTGCAACACTATAACATTTGTTTTTCAATCCAGAGGGTACCATTTTAAATCTCAGTGAAAAGACCTGCAAATAGTAGCCTGAAATCTGTAACAGGGCAGCTCCAGACAGTTCAAGTGCTGGTGCAGTATCCCACTCCTTGATAGTATTGGGGCAAATTCTGTCTGGTAAAAAACACTACACATTAGTCACCACTAGATGGTGATAGTACATCCCATATTAAAAGGGACATGCTAGACACAGGAAATAGGACACAGTTAGAATGTAAGGAGACCAGTAATGAGGAGAGCCAGACAAGTCCACCATGTAGCTGCCACTTTAGCACCCTTGGCTCTGGCCAGGCTGAGGGAGTTTGGAAGAGAAGATTTTAAAAACTTCCTAGAGATGGGTCGTTGATCCAGGGAGTTATTTTGATTGCCTGATTGGAGTCAGGAAGGAATTTTTTTCCCCTAAAGTGGGGAAAATTGGCTTCTACTTCACAGGGTTTTTGCCTTCCTCTGGATCAACTTGCAGGATAACAAGTTGTCCAGACGTCAATGTACTCCTGCTCCAGGGCACTACACATGATTAATGGATAGGCGTGCTTTTAGACCCATGCGATCCAAAAAAAAATGGAATAATTTTCTTACTCCAAAAGGGAGGCCAAATTACATTATTACCAGGAACCACTGTGTACACAGCTTGCCACATCTTTTGACCACCACAGAGTCGTCCACCTCTCGCTGCCACAAGCAGCATAATCCAGAACAGCAGCAGCCAGTTCAGTCTTCTCAACATGATGGAATAGTTTTTTCATGTGCTGCACTAGGCTGAGACAAATCGGCATGCAGAAACCTCCCGCCATAGCCCCCAGGTGTAGGCCTACCTAGACTCTGTCTTGTCTCCGACACATACCCTGTTCCCTGACTCCATGATAGTGGCCCAGTATGCTCTCTGTCTTTTTTCTTTTTTCTTGCTCAGCCTCCAGTGTCATCTCAGAGAAGGTTTTCAAAGCCAGGTGAGTGATTACACATAATTCGATTAAGTCGTCCTCCACCAGTGTCCAAAATACCATGTGAATTGCATGTGAGTGCAGGTGTTAGCCAGAAATTTGAGTGAAAGAGTCTTTAGCAAGCTAACATATAGAAGCCTCCATACCTTGCTGTCTGGGGAAAAAATTTGCACTGTGTCTAAATTATTGTTGGATGTACTACAGACTTGTTCTTCTACCTCTGGCCTGGTTTTCTGACTTCTACTACACCATGCTCTGGCCACTCACCCATACAACCACAAACATCAAGGGCACACCAAACTACCATCAGGCAGGAGCTCCAACTACAGGGAGTTCCCTGGGGGAAGAAAGGGTGCACCCTTCTCTCACGGCATTGGCTCTAGGTAGCAACAGTCTGCAGGCAAACCACAGTGATGCATCCTATAGCCAGAGCCATTCACATCCTCCACTGCCGCCCCTCAGGAGCTTGCTCCACGTGCAAAACACTGGACACCTCAGTGGAACTGATCGACCTCATAAGTAAGTGGAGTTCGTCAGGTGCTACTAGTGTCTGTTGTGCATGGATTTGGCACTGTATTGTGGTTCCCCATAATGCAGATTTAACCCTTTAAGTACCAAGCCACTTTCCACCTTAAATCCCAGGCCGATTTTTGCAAATCTGACATGTCACTTTATGTGGTAATAACTTTAGAACACTTTTAATTATCCAAGCCATTCTGAGAATTTTTTCTCGTGACACATTGTACTTCATGACTTCATAAATTTGAGTCAATATATTTCACCTTTTTTATGAAAAAATCCAAAATTTACCAAAGATTTTGAAAAATGTTCAATTTTCAAAATGTAAATTTCTCTGCTTTTAAAACAGAAAGCGATAACTCATAAAATATTTATTACTTAACATTCCACATATGTCTACTTTATGTTGTATCATTTTGAAAAGGTCATTTTATTTTTTAGGAAGTCAGAAGGCTTAGAAGTTTAGAAGCAATTTTACAAATTTTAAACAAAATTTCCCAAACCATTTTTTGATCCAATTTTAGAAACAACACCCCTCAAATTATAAAAAAAATTATATTATAAACTTTGTTAACCCTTGAGGTGTTCCACAAGAATTAAAGGAACATGGAGGTGAAATTTCAAAATTTCACTTTTTTGGTAGATTATTCATGTTAATAATTTTTTTCTTGCAACACAGCAAGGGTTAACAGCAAAATAAACCTCAATATACATTGCTCTGATTCTGCAGTTTACAGAAATACCCCATATGTGGTGGTAAACTGCTCTGTGGAGCAGATTTTGCTAGAATGGTTTTTAGGCACCATTTTGTATTTGAAGAGACCCTGATGTACCCCTACAGTGGAAACCTTCAAAAAGTGCACCCATTTTGGAAACTACACCCCTTAAAGAATATATTAAGGGGGCTACTGACCACTTTGACCCCCTAAGCGTTTTACGGAATTTGGAAACACTTGGCAGTGAAAATTAAAAGTTTCATTTCTTCCAATAAAATTATGTTTTCGCCCCAAGTTTTTCAATTTCACAAGGGGTAACAGGAGAAAAAGCACCACATAATTTGTTACCCATTTTCTCCTGAATATGGAAACACCCCATATGTGGTAGTAAACTGCTGTCGGGGCACATGGCAGGATTCAAAACAGAAGGAGCGCTATATGGCTTTTGCAGTGCAGATTTTGATGGATTGGTTTGAGGGTGCCATTGGTTTTTATTTTTTAAGTGATTGTCTTATGTGGGGGCTCATTTTTTGCAGGATGAGGTGACATTTTTATTGGTACCATTTGGGGGTACATAAGGCTTTTTGATTGCTTGGTATTACACTTTTTGTGAGGAATGTTGAAAAAAAATAGCTGTTTTGGCATAGTTTTTTTTAATTTTTTTTTTACAGCATTCACCTGAGGGGGTATATTATGTGATATTTTTATAGAGCAGGTTGTTTCGGATGCGACGATACCTAATATGTCAGTCATTTTTACTTTTTGTTAAGTTTTACACAATGAAAGCGTTTTTTGAACAGAAATTTTTTTTATTTTTGTGTTGCCATTTTCTGAGAGCCCTATTTTTTTTTATTTTTTAGCCGATTGTCTTAGGTAGGGTCGCATTTTTTGGGGGATGAGGATGTTTTCATTGGTACCATGGTACCACTTTGGGATAAATACGCCTTTTTGATCGCTTGGTATTACACTGTTTTTGGCCAATTGTCTTAGGTAGGGTCTCATTTTTTGTGGGATAAGATGACGGTTTGATTGGTACCATTTTGGGATAAATACGTCTTTTTGATTGCTTGGTATTACACTTTTTGTGAGGCAAGGTGACCAGAAAATGGCTTTTTTGACACTGTTTGGACCCGATGGACATTTTAACCCTTCAGGATAATGCATGTGCAGCGGTCAGCGCTGACTGCGGCAGTGCAAGGGTTAATGCACCGGCATCAGTGTTTTCACCGATGCCGGCGCATACAGCAGGAGTCCGGTTATCAGCCTCTGCCGACCCCTGCAGCTGATTGGTCGCTGGGATTTTGGGTTAAACAAGTCAAGTCCATATCAAATTGCTATGTCCACATAATCAAGTTTCATTATGGTTCTTATAGGTTTGTATCATCCTTTACCAGCTGTGAGCACCTTTTTTATGACACCTTGGTAGAGAGATGCTATAGCTAGTACTTATTACACAAAGTACTAATTAAATCTTAGCAAGCACCACTAGCCTCCTAATGAAGCAACCAAAGCCATTTAACTTGTTTTTCTATAAACTGTGCCAGGAAAAGAAGTTCTTTCTTTAATAATCTCCATGATTGCTTAAAGTGACCCTCCAATAAGCAGCCAAAAGTTGTTAAGTCAGTACCTACAGGGAGGCATGGGATTCAGCCGGTTCCCTCCGGTTCTCTAGATCCTGTTGTTAAAATTACAGCTGGATCGGAGTTCCTGGGTTACCGGGTGAATCCCGATCCGGTGTGGCAGCAGAGGCGGGCTGGGCCGGGGGGGCAGAAGGGCATAGGCCCCCCAGGCTGGTGGATGTCAGGGCCTGCGGAACACCGCTGTTCACCGTAGCCGGCGCACTGATATGGCGTAGGCGGCGCGATGACGTCATCGTGCCGCCTGTGACGTTCCTCAGGAGCACACCCGCCAGAAGAGGTCGGGTCTGCATCGTGGGACCGCGCCGGGACAGGTAAGTATAAACTGCAGTCCGATATTGTCTCCATATGCAGCCTAAAACTGGCCCCTGCCTCCTTGTTACTGACCCCCAATACTGGCCCTGCCTTAACCTAATACAGGCCCCTGCCCCCCTAGTACTGACCCCCTAATACTGGCCCTGCCTTACCTCTAACCCTGACCCCCAATACTGACCCTGCATTGACCCCTAAACAGGCCCCTGACCTCTAATACTGGCCCTGCCTGACCCCTAATACTGGCCCTGCCTGACCCCTAACCCTAGTACTGGCCCCTGATCCCTACCCTAGTACTGATCTCTAACCCTGGACCCCTAACCCTAATACTGCCCTCCAATAGTGTCCCTAACCCTAATATTGACCGCTAACCCTAATACTGACCCCTAATACTTTCTCTTCTTTTTTGCAGGGCCGCGGAACAGAACTACGGATTTGCGGCCCCATTGAAGTGAATGGAAATACGATCGTGTGAATGTACCCTAATGTTGCCTCTAACCCCAATACTGGCCCCTAACTGATACCAACCCTAATCCTAATACTGGCCCTAAGGGTGCATTCAGACGACCATATTTCTGGGTCTGCATCCGTTCCACAATTTTGTGGAACGGGTGAGGACCCATTCATTTCAATGGGGCCACAAAAGATGCGGACAGCACACCATGCACTGTCCGCATCTGTAGTTCCGTTCCGTGGCCCCACAAAAAATATAGAGCATGTGTCCTATTCTTGTCTGCAAAAATAGGCATTTCTATATAGAGGTGGCACTGTGCATTCTGTAAAATGTGGAATGCATAAGGCCAGTATTTGTGTTTTGCGAATCCACAATTTGGGGACTGTAAAACACTTTCGGTCATGTGAATGTAGCTCTATGCTAATACTACGCCTAATACTGGCCCCTAACCTCAATACTGACCTCTAACTCTAATATTGGCCTGGAACTGACCGGACTGACCAGAACCTTAACTACAACCCCCAATACCTCACAGTGACCCTAATATATGACTGTCCACATATATCTGTACACACTGCATCTTTTATACATCACACCTGACACATAGTATACACACAGAGTACTGATATGTCAGGTACAAGGTATAATAGATGCAGTGGGTAAATGTATAGTATATACAGAAGTGTACTGATATGTGAGGTATGAGGTATAATAGATGCAGTGTGTACAGATATATAGTATATACAGCCGTGTACTGATATGTGAGGTATGAGGTATAATAGATGCAGTGTGTACAGATATATAGTATATACAGCAGTGTACTGATATGTGAGGTACGAGGTATAATAGATACAGTGTGTACAGATATATACTGTAGTATATACAGCAGTATACTGATATGTGAGGTATGAGGTATAATAGATGCAGTGTGTACAGATATATAGTATATACAGCAGTGTACTGATATGTGAGGTATGAGGTATAATAGATGCAATGTGTACAGATATATAGTATATACACTGCTGTATATATTATATATACCCACTGCATCTAGCTTGTCATGTGACCGTCAGGCAGTGATGTCTCATCCACTGCATTCTAGCTTTTATGGAGTATTATAATACAGCGTGTGTACGCTGTATTCAGGGGGCACTCAGAAGAGGCATTATACATAAAGGGGGCACACTGAAGGGGCACTATACACAAAGGGACACATATAAGACACACAATACATAAAGTACCAAGCATGTGGCACTAACATTAGAGGCACTGTGTGTGGCACTATAAACAGAGGGCACAGGGCATATGACACTATATACAGAGGGCACAGAGCATGTAGCACTATGTACAGAGGACACAGAGCATGTGGCACTATATAAAGAGGGCACCGTGTGTGGCACTATATAAAGAGGGCACGGAGCATGTGGCACTGTATACAGAGGGCACAGGGCATATGGCACTATATACAGAGGGCACAGAGCATATGGCACTATATACAGAGGGCACAGAGTATGTGGCACTATATACAGGGGGCATATGGCACTATATACAGAGGGCACAGAGCATGTGGCACTATATACAGAGGGCACAGGGCATATGGCACTATATACAGAGGGCACAGAGTATGTGGCTCTATATACAGAGGGCACAAGGCATATGCCACTGTATACAGAGGGCACAGAGCATGTGGCACTATATACAGAGGGCACAGAGCATGTGGCACTATGCACAGAGCATGTGGCACTATGCACAGAGCATGTGGCACTATCTACAGAGGGCACAGGGCATATGGCACTGTATACAGAGGGCACAGAGTATGTGGCACTATACACAGAGGGCATATGGCACTGTATACAGAGGGCACAGAGTATGTGGCACTATATGCAGAGGGCACAGAGTATGTGGCACTATATACAGAGGGCACAGAGTATGTGGCACTATATACAGAGGGCATATGGCACTATACACAGAGGGAACAGAGCATGTGGCACTATATACAGAGGGCACAGGGCATATGGCACTGTATACAGAGGGCACAGAGTATGTGGCACTATATACAGAGGGCATATAGCGCTGTATACAGAGGGCACAGAGTATGTGGCAGTACTATTGGGGGCCCTGTGTGTAGCACTAATGCTGCTGTTATATTCTGGGCACAGCATGTGGCACTAAGATGAGTTTGTGTCAGTATGCAGGGTGCCAATGTGTTGGTAAAGCGTGAAGCTGAAGAGATCTTCTCAGCAAAATCTGCAGAGCTGAATTGTGGGCGGGAGAAGCCATCATGGTGGCCTGAACCAGATGGAGAAGAACTCAGGAGGAGACGTCATCTGTAAGTCGCTAAATGGAAATGATTATTCTGCTACTGACTGTGTATGATGAGTGTTGTAGTGTTGTGTGGCGAGGGCTGACCTGACTACTCAGATGGTATCTGTACTGAACTTTTAAAATCTTCTGGTGCTGTATTTATGTAGTGATCTTGGTTTTGGTGCTGTATTTATGTAGAGAACTTGGTTCTGGTGCTGTATTTATGTAGAGAACTTGGTTCTGGTGCTGTATTTAGTGGTGTGGGCCAGCGCTTTACAAAAACTCGCAGCACTGGTAGTTTAGCTCCTTAGGCTTTTTAAAAGTTTTGTGGTATGTGCATATATGGTGTATGTATATGTAAACACGTGTCATGACGCCACGTGTCTGCCTTTGAGTAGGGAACCTGTTGTTAAAAATTTGAATCCCACCCCTGCCTACAGGAGATGATATCCTGCTATTTATTCTCTTGATTCTTAGCTCCATTTTAACATTAAAGTGGCTCTGTCACCAGGATCAACCCTATTAAACCAGACATACTGCCTAGTAGGGCTCATCAAGCTTAATAAAACTATACATTTCTTTTATCTGTAAGCTAAACAGTTGCCGAGAAATCTGTGTTTTATTCATATGCAAATGAGACGTTTCAGCGCTACTTTGTAACACACTCCCCCTCTCCTTGATTGATAGGACTAGACATGCTGAGGGTGGAGCTGTATCCTAGCATTTACATATTATTTACACCATGTGCTATAGCTTCACCACATTGAGATCTGCTCAAAAAGCAAATCTACATATCACTGCTTTATTCACAATCACAACATATGGTTAGAAAGACACCAGTGATATGTGTTAGCTTATAAGCATATAAAATATGCATCTCTATGTGGTCATTTTATAGCTTGGTCATAAGTGTTTGGTTTTGCACGTAGAGATCCTAGGTTTGAATCCTGGAAGAAACTTCTAGGTTTTTTCTTCAGATATTCTTCTTTCGATATTTAACCCATAATAAAAGTCTATATCCTTATCACATTGAGAATGTTTTTAGGCTTAAAAACTGCTGGTTTTGTTATAATCTGGGGCGTTGCTAAGGTATCAAAAGATCCGGGGCCCCAGCCCTAATGAATATGGCCCAGTTGTCTAAGTCGACCACCTGCCGTCCCCCACACTACACTTTCCTGTACTTGCTATAGAGCAGCACATACCTGTCACATCCAGGGCCTCCAGGTGACGTCTCCTCTGATGTAGATCTTTTCTGTCATCTTCTCCATTCGGTCTGGACATCTTCTCTCAGCCGCCCGTCTCTGCAGAGTGTCACACACAGACATCTTAGCTTCCTCACTTTTCTTTCATCCCTAATCTGGAGTCCTAAGGCTACATGCACACGACAGTGAAAAACGGACATGTGATGGACGTTTTTTTCAACGGCCCTCACACGTCTGTTTTAGGACCAATGGTAGTCTATGGGGTTATTCACATGGTAGTTTTTTGATGGTCAGTGAAAAACGGACGTAAAAAAATAGAACATGTTCTGTCTTGTGCGTTTTTAACTGACCGACTACCCCCCCAATACAATTGAATGGGTCTATTTTATTTATACAGGTAGTCCTCGGGTTACGACGGTCTCGAGTTACGACGTTTCAGGGTTACGACGCATCTCCCATTTACTATGAAAAGCCTTATTTTGACTTACGCGGTTTTACGCCGCAAACGTCATAACGCAGCGGCGCAGCGGCGGAAGAATATTGTACTGTACGCGGTGCAGCGGCGGAGGAATACTGTACTGTACGCCACTCTGGACCGAGGAGGACGTCGTCACCAGCATCTCAGTAGGCCATTAACTCTTTTTGCCCTTCATTATGGCTCCCAAACGTAAGGAAGACTCTTCTGATGGCAGTGCATCGAGGAGAAGGAAGGCCATCACCATGGAAGTAAAATTAGATATCATAAAGTGATTTGATAAGGGGGAAACAGCGACAAACATTGGCCGGTAACTTGGACTTAGTCGTTCGACTGTCGCTACAATTATCAAGGATAAAGATCGTATCCTTGACCATGTGAAAGGATCTGCTCCTATGAAAGCGACAGTGATAACGAATCAGCTTAGTGGGCTTATTATTGAGATGGAAATATTATTAGTGCTTTGGTTGGAAGACCAAAATCAACGTGTATCCCAGTGAGCCTTATGGTTATTCAGGAGAAGGCTAGGCGATTGTTTGAGACATTGAAAAAAGAAAAGGGGGAAGGAAGTGAAAATGAAGAGTTTGTGGCAAGTAGGGGTTGGTTTATGAGATTTAAGGATCGTGCCAATTTCCATAATATTAAAGTGCAAGGTGAAGCTGCTAGTGGTGATGAGAAAGCAGCACGTGAGTTTCCTAAAGTGTTGGCTGAGATAATTAGGGAGGGGGGTTACTGTGCTCAACAAGTGTTCAATGTGGATGAGACAGGCTTGTTTTGGAAACGTTTGCCTAACTGTACGTACATCGCCAAGGAGGAGAAGTCAGCACCAGGTCATAAAGTCAGCAAGGAGAGACTGACTTTGCTTCTTGGGGGCAATGCTGCTGGCGACTACAAACTGAAGCCCATGCTGGTGTATCAGGCTGAGAATCCACGGGCACTCAAGGGCATTTGGAAGGGTCAACTACCAGTCATCTGGAAGTCTAATAGGAAGGCATGGGTGACACTTGCAGTGTTTGAGGACTGGTTCACCAACCATTTTGTGCCAAGTGTGGAATGGTTCTGTACCTCCAAGGATATCCCCTTTAAGGTGCTGCTAGTGCTGGACAATGCACCCAGACACCCTGCCAATCTGGATGACTTTCACCCTAATGTCAAGGTGGTTTACCTTCCACCTAATACCACTGCCCTTTTACAGCCTATGGACCAAGGAGTCATTGCTACATTTAAGGTCTACTACCTCCAAAGGGTCATAAGTAATGTTTTAGGGGCAAAAGAAAAGAATAAGGACTTGACTCTGAAGGACTTCTGGAAAACATATAACATCCTTGATGCTGTGAAGAACATTGCTGATTCCTGGGATGAGGTTAAGCAGACTAGTATGAATGGTGTTTGGAAAATGACTTCACAGGGTTTCAGGAGTCAGTGTGCAGCCACCAGCCACAGGGATATGTGAGTGATATTGTAGGTAGGTTGTCACAGTGTACACGGTGTAGCCGGTGGTTCTACTCACGGTTGGTTGAATCTTCCCTGGGCAGTGTGCAGTTGTGAGGAGGGTGGACACGACTTCCCTCGGGGCACGCTCCATACGCAGGGCTCCAGGATGGTCAGGTGAGGTGCCCTAGATGTTAATTTTGACCGTGTTGGATGGCTGGGCCCTGGTGTTTCGTGACGCCAGTGTCTTTTTAAAGGTAGACACACCCTTTGTAATGATGAGGAGGCAGTTTGGGGATGAACAAGGAACTGTTTACTGGATTACTGAGTCCTCCTTGTTGGTACAGATAATGCACACAGAGATCGTTCACAAAAGGATTGGGATGGTAGGCTTTCCAAGTAGGCTGGATCTCTAACTTGCGATACGTATATAAATAGTCTCTAGAATAAAAGCCAAGCTTGGGTACAATTTGAGCATTAAGTTCACACTCCTGATAGGTAAGGTGTGATTCAGATTTATGGATAATAGTGCACTTTATCATCCAGTAACTTCCGCAGGGGCTGTGGAGCTTCTCCTGGGAACTTGTAAATGATGGAGTCCAAAACAACTGAAATATGGATTACCTCCACCTGGTGTACCACTTGGTAGCACTTTGTTCTGGCTGCAGTCTGAATACTGACTTCACTGGCTTCTGGGTTTTCCAGTGGCATTTGTTAAGTATGGAGAAGCTGGACTTGCTTCTTCCTCTGTGTCTTGCTGACTCACACTCTACTGCACTTCCTTCACCAACTACCAACTTCACCCTCCTCTGTACAGAGGGGTGGCAGCAGAATGGACTAGCTCCATCTAGAGGTGAGGAGTATAACTACATCAGCCTAGATGGATAGCCTTACCAAATACACAATATGCAATATGTAAAATGACATTACAGTGAACCACTGTTAGTGGGACGCTGCACATTGATTAACAATGCCTATATACGTCCAATATGAGGGTCTAAGCGCATTCTGATGAGGTAATCTGCTGCCCACTGTTAGTGGGACGCTGCATTCCCCCCTTGTTTGAGGGAAGCCGCCCTCAGCGCCTAAATTTTGCCATGCCGTCGGGTCGCCTACAAGACAAAAATAGAGAGCATGCATGCAATAATAAATACATATATATATGTCAGGCACATTAGTGGCAAGGGCCGTAGTCTCTCTGGTGCAAATGGGATCAGGGGCGCTGACCTGGTACAGCGAACAATAATCCAGGATAGTCCATGAAAAATGGGAAAAAAGTTGCAAAAATAAAAACAGGAACACTTCTCAGGAGGCTCACAGGGCATGAGTCCGTTCCCTGGGCACAAAGCTTAAACGTTGCAGAACATCACGGAGGCTCTGGTGCGTTACAGTCCATCTCCGGGCACAAAACTTGACAGTTGCAAAACAAATCCAAAAACACGAGTCTATGATGAGAGTCCTTAGAATAACGCAAAGTCTATTACTCTGGCTCCAAACGATATGAAAATTTGATTGTAGT